>CAUYQU010013170.1:0-74284 GCA_963574635.1 Cheracebus regulus | reverse complement strand
GGCACCTCTTCACAGGGCAGCAAGAGAGAAAAGTGCTGAGCAAAGAGGGAAAAGCCCCTTGAAAACCATCAGATCTTGTGAGAATTCACTCACTATCACAAGAACGGAATGGGGGTAACCACCTCCATGGTTCAATCACTTCCCACAGGGTCCCTATCATGACACAGGAGGATTATAGGAACTACAATTCAAGATGAGATTTGGGTGGGGACACAGCTAAGCCATATCACCTCTGGTTGAACAGGAGTCAGGAAACAACACGTGTGTGAGGGAAGGTGTAAACTATGAAAACAGACTGCATACATTACAGAAATCCATTTCAGTTGAGTAGTAAGAACAAAAGCTGACATGGATCAGTCCTTACGTGTCAGAAATTGTGCTGAACACAAACAACTGTGTGTGATCTCATTTAACATTTGCTGTCTTCTTTAGATGGGTAAAATTTTAATCCTTATTAATGCAGAGGAGGAAACAGGCACAGAGCAGTTTAAAAACTTGCTTAGAGTCAGACAGTTCAATGATGGTGGCGCTAGGATCTGAATCCAGCCAGTAATTATCATACCTTTTTTTTAAAATCTGTCTCAGCAGATATTCCATTTTACAACAGCAGGTGGAAATCTGAAAATCTGGAGTTTTTGTTTTTGTTTTTTTTAGATGGAGTCTCTCTCTGTCTCCCAGGCTGGAACGCAGTGGCGCAATCTCAGCTCCCTGCAACCTCCACCTCTTGGGTTCAAGTGATTCTCCTGCCTCAGCCTCCCAAGTAGCTAGGATTACAGGCGCCCACCACCTCACCGGCTAATTTTTGTATTTTTAGTAGACAAAGTTTCAACATGTTGGCCAGACTGGTCTTGAACTCCTGACCTCAAGTGATCCACCTGCCTTGGCTTCCCAAAGTGCTGGGATTACAGGCATGAGCCACAGTGCCTGGCCTAATTTTCATACTTTTTAGTTCCATGCTTTTCTTTCTCTGTCCACAATGCCATTCTTACAGAAGAGAAAATATAGCGTGCCTGAGCGATTTATCTATGGCTAGAAAGTCCTGAACACACTCCAGCTTTCCTAGTCTGACAGCAAATTGTTTAGGAAACTGAAAGTAAACATTCCAACATGATATGACATTTTGCTTGGGTTATCCAATTTATTTATAACATGGAATAAAAAATATGAATTGGTCAGAACACAGCATGTCCTGATGTTAGCTTCTTCAGACACCAAGATATGTGGGGGAAAACCCTATTAAAGTATGTCAATCCCCCACACTTTCTCCAGAAATTCTTCCACTATCTTCTACATGAAGGCACGACACAGCTGCAGAGCATGGATGCTGAACTGAACTTCCAAATACAGCAGGGACCCCGGCGGCTTCCTCATGACACAGCCCCAAAGGTGTCCGGAAGGCGCTCCACAAACAGAAGGGCAAGGAAGGCCTTTAATCCTTTTGTTGGCAATAATACAAGTTGGGGGCTAGGGCTGGGGTAGGGAAACCACATTAAAGGTGCTGATGAGGCAGAAATCAATTTCTCAGGTGACAGAAGAATCCCTGTAGAGGCAGAGTGATTGTGTAACTCACCAGTAGGGCCCCACTGAGGTACATGAGGGACTAGAATTTAAATCTAGACTTGCCTGAGGGTAAAGCCCATTACATCTCTCAACTTCTGAGAGCAAGGACTTAGATTGATGAGAGTGTTGGGTTTGCTAATGTTCTGGTGGGAACTGACTGTCAGACTTAGAGGAGCCAGTGATGGGAAGAAGACCCGCAGAGACTCTCTTTCCCAAATGACGCTTTGGATGCTGTCTACAGCCTGACTGGGGAAACTAGGGGCAGATGTGCAGGAAGTTAAATGGCATGGGTTTCTAGGAAACTGAGACGGTGTCAATCTCTGATAGGAAAAGCTTAATGGAGAGGAGTGAAGAGTAAAGAGGACTTAGGTAGGCTGATAAGATGGTGTGGGCACCTGGGAGCACAGGAGAAGCACATGGCTGTTGAGGGCCAGTGAGTGGCCAGGTTGAGGAAGTCAGAAAAGATTCTTGAGCAAGAGAGTGCCACAACTAGAAGACAAACCCTCACAGAGTAGCTTAACCTGTGGCAGAGTGACCTTCACTTATATTTTACCTTAAAAGGCATTTCCTCCCCAAAGATCATGTTCCACAGTGCCCACGTGTAGGCTATGGGCACATCTGGGATGGCCTGAGTGCAGCCCCATTCTTGGCTCTGGGACTGTCCCTGTGCCCTGCCCTTGTTGGCCAACACCTGCTAGAACCCATAGTGAGAGGTTTGCAATAAAACGGTGAGAACAGCATGAGGCTGCCATGTTTGGCTGAGTGGGTGGTGCCACACACAAGGGTGCCTGGCAAGGGCATGGGGAGGGCTGAAATCCAGCCTGTGGTCCCCTCCAACATGGGCAGTATCTACCTGAGGACGAGAAAGCTTTTTCTATTCTCATAAGGGCACTGGATGGACTGGCAGTGGCCCTAGAATGAAGAGAGCCAGTTTGTTAAAATCTTCCAGGGCAGCTTAGGAGAGTGAGGTGCATCTTTTGATCAACACTGATCTGAGTGACTTGGGCAAAGGCAGCGAGGCATAGCACCATGACATTGAGCATCGGCTGACTCAGCAAGACACTATGGTGGGAAGCCAGACAGTACAGGGGAACTGATGCATGGCCCATGGGAATCAGAACAGTCAGCTGGCCTGTGGCAAAACATGCATCCACCTCTGTGCTCATCACACCTCACCACAGGCAAGGGAGTCTCTGCTCTCACAGGTTCAGTCTAGTTGCAAGACAGATGCTAAATATCCACATGAATATATACTTACACATATTTGATGACATAAAATGGATTCCGTAAGGAAGAATAATGGGGAGTATCTAATGAAGACTGGAGAGAGGAATCAGAGAAACTGGTAAGAAATGAAGGATGGGTTGGCATTGGCCTGGAGATGAATGAAGAAGGGCCTTCCAGAAGGAGGAAACAGAAGCTGGCACTGCCCAGAAGTGGGAATTGAACAGGCCAGTGTGGCAGGAACATGGATCAGGGAGAGGGGGCAAAAATGAGCCTGGAAATGTCAGTGGAGTCCAGGTCGTGGAAGGTACGGTGGACCATATCAGGATTCTGGTTTATTCTGAGGGCATCGGGGAGCCAGTGGACTATTTTACAAATGAGTGTTCACTGGTCAGATCTGCTTTTTGGAAACATCAGCATGGCTTCCTTATTCCGAGTGGATTAGAAGAGGGCAAGCATGGAAAAAGCAACTGCGAGACAGGAACTTGTTAGAGTGGTCCAGACAAAAGATGATGTGTGGCGGGACTAAAGATGGAAAACAATGGATGCAGCCAAGACATACTTTGGAGGAAAAAATGACAGGAACTGGCTGGGGTGGGGCATGAGGGGGCAGACTTACTTACCCGTTCTTCTGACCTGAGCTCTCCCCATAAGACTTCTAGAGATGTGACGGGGGACAGGGAGGGGATGTGAGGCCCCTGGAAGGCCCCTCCCTCCCACTGGGGTTGGGTGACCCAGAAAAATCCTGAAACTTCCATTTGTCATGGTGACTGCAGCCCTACTTTGGCCTGAGAAACATGGGTATATCTACATAAAAGCCTGTGCTCCGTAACTGAGAGAAGGTGGGGTAGAGGGGGGATTAAGGATAAGGAAAGAGCTGTGGTGGGGGAGGAGGTCAACAGATAGCAAGGGAAATAAAAAGTTTTTCATTTCTAAGGTTTGCTATGATAGGATAGGGTTGAAAAAAACACACAGTCAGCCCTCCACATCCATAGATAAAAAATATATGGGGGGAAAAAAACAATAAAAATAACAATACAACAATTAATACAAATAATAAACATAGTGTAACAACTATTACCATAGCATTTACATTGTATTAGGTATTATAAGTAATCTTATAATTACTTATATAAAGTATTATATATAATTACTTATATAAAGATTATGTAAAGTATTCAGGAGGACATATCTAGGTTATATGCAAATAAGACACCATTTTACACAAGGGCTTCAGCATCCTTGGACTGTAGTATCTGTGGGGCTTCTGGAACCAATCCTCCACAGATACTGAGGAACAACTATATGTGTGTTTATGTGCATATATATACTGTGTATATATGTGTGTATATATGTATATATGTATGGCTTTCTAGAAAACTGAGATGATATTAACCTCCGGTAAGAAAAGCTTAATGCAGGCCGGGCACAGAGGCTCACGCCTGTAATCCCAGCATTTTGGGAGGCCAAGGAGGATGCATCACGAGATTAGGAGTTCAAGACCAGCCTGGTGGAGATGGTGAAACCCTATCTCTACTAAAAATATAAAAAAATGAGCTGGGCACGGTGGCAGCCGCTGTAATCTCAGCAACTCAGGAGACTGAGGCAGAGAATTGCTTGAACCCAGGAGGTGGAGGTTGCAGTGTAAGCCGAGACTGTACCACTGCATTCCAGCCTGGTCAAAAGAGCAAGACTCAATCTCAAAAAAAAAAAAAAAAAAAAAAAGAAAGAAAAGAAAAAGAGAAAAAGAAAAGCTTAACGGAGAGAAGTGAAGAGTAAACAGGTCATAGATGGGCTGAGAAGAGGGTGTGGGCATGCATACATACATAAATATACACACACATACATATGTACATAATACATACATATACATATATATGCACACACATATATAGTTGTTCCTCAGTATCTGTGGGTGACTGTATATACATATGTATTAATATGCATACACACACACACACACACACACATAAAAATAAAACCACAGTATGTTAGGCTTTGCAAGGAATATGTTCCCAAGGGTTTAATTACCAATGAAAATAAAGTCTGACCTCATTCTATTTTTACAAGCCATGTAAATCACACTTGTATGAATCAATACTAAAAGACTGAGCTGTAACTTCTGCACCATGTAGTCTTCCTTAGATAATGCAAATTCCATTCATTACCCAAACTGAGGAGAGAGGGATTAGACACACTAACTCCCACACTATTCCAGCCACATCTGCAGGACTTCAATAAGCAGGCTTCTCAAGGTTTCTATTTCTTAGGATCTTTTGTAGGTGGGCATGACAATCTAGATTCTCATAAAGTTTCCAACTACTAAGAGCTGGAATCTCTGGAAGCTGCCCGAAAGGAGCCCCTAGCCTTATTTATGTGTCCCTGTAGAGACTGGCACACGCTTTGCACACAGTAGGTGCTTAATGGATGCTTGCAGAGTGTAGGAGTAGCCCTTTGGATATCACCTGTGAATAACTAGACAATTGTGATCCAAACTCACTTACCTCTTTTTGTCCAGTCATTTGTAGAAAATGGCAAAATTCATCTTGAATTGAAAGAAATTTGGTTCTTCCAATCCCTTCAGAATCCTTTAGATGAGCCATGCTCTCTTGAAAATACTGCTCAGCTACATCTGAAAAAAAGCATTTATTATAACTTTGAAAACTGCTTACAGATTTGAAATGGAAACAGAATAAATATACTGTTATCAGTGTTGAGCTATTTAAAAAGAGGTATTGGGGCAAGAAAAAACAGTTAAGACTGTCCTTTGCCCATTAAACTGTCTGTTTCATTAGAAAGAATTTAGGTCTCAAAGGATACTGCAATTTACTTTCCTTAATTTTCATATATCTAGCTTTCCTGGTGATACATAAAGAAAAGTTACTGCAAAAGAAGAAACTATGCCCCAGACCTGAAAACACTGGTAAGTTTTCAGGTTGATCAACCATTAATTCTTCCTATAACTCCAGTAACTCTTCACTGAGGGTAGGACTCTAAGAGTTCACTTATTTTGATGGATTCGAAGTATAAGCTTGTAACATATTTCTAAAACGTGGAAAATATTGTTGACATGCTGCTGAGGGAACAATTCATTCAAAACCCCAATCATTCCAAATCCTTCAACATACTGGTTATAATATAACACAAATATTTTTAAATGCATGCCAATCTTCAACGCAAGAAAAAGAAAACCTCAGGTATGGAAAATGATGAGAGAACTGAAAGCCAGAGAAGTGAGTGGGAGCTGAGGTTGAATGGCCCATAAGCATATTAGAAAAAAGGTCTGTCTTCTAGTGCTGGGGCTTTCCAAGCCTGAGCAGGACTAGGGATGAAGCCTGAGGCCCATTTGTGGTGGAAAGCTGAATGCAACTCCCTGCAAAAAGCCGGTGTGGCCGGCAGAATTCTAAGATGACCTGTGACCCTTGCCCTTCTGTAGCACCTTCCCTGTGGTTATGCGTGGAATTTGTGAGTAAGAAGATATAGTTCTCCTGTGATTAGCTGATGTTATAGGGCACAGCTGACTTTAAGAAAGCGAGACTATGGCTGGGCGTGGTGGTTCACGCCTGTAATCCCAGCACTTTGGGAGGCCAAGCAGGGAGGATCGCTTGAGCCTGGAAGTTCAAGACCAGTCTGGGCAACATGGCAAAATGAAAAATAGAAAAAATACAAAAAAACTTAGCCAGATGTGGTGGTATGCACCTATCATCTCAGCTACTTAGGAGGCTGAGGCTTCAGTGGGCCTCAACCACCACTGTACTCCAGTCTGGGTGGCAGAGCAAGACCCTGTCTCAAAAAAAGAAAAAAAAAAAGAAAGCGAGATTATCCCCTGGACCAGACTTAATCACAGGAGCCCTTTAAAAGCAGAGAGTTTTCTCGGGTTGGTAGAAGAAGAGGAAGTCACATTTAGGGAAAGCATGACAGAGATTTGATGAGAAGAATTCTGCCTGCTGCTGAGATGGAGAGGGATGTGGTGGAAGGACCTGAGCAACAGCAGCCTGTGGGAGCTGAGAGGGGTCGCTGGCCACCAGCTCTCCAGAAAACAGGGACTTCAGTCCTGTTGCTGCAAGGAACTGAACTGTGCTCATAACAGGAATGAGGTTCAGAAAGGACCCCAACCTCCAGTTGAGAGTGGAGCTGGCCAACAACATGATTTCAGCATGAGCAGAGAAGCAAGCCTTACCACACCAGACTTCTAACCTACATAACCGCGAGGTAATAAATGGGTGAGTAAACAAATTTGTTATGCAGGAAATAAAATAAATATAGCAAGTGCTATGGTCTGAATGTTTATGTCCCCCTCAAATTCATGTGTTGAAATCCTAACACCCACAGTGATGATATTCAGAGGTAGGGCCTTTCAGAGGCAATTAAGTCATGAGGATGGAGCCCTCATGAATGGGATTAGTGTCCTTATAAAAGACACATCAGAGAGCTTCCTCACCCCTTCCACCCTGTGAGGACACAGTGAAAAGACAGCTATTTAAGTACCAGGAAGCAGGTCACCAGACACCAAATTACCAGAGTCTTGATCTGGGACTTTCCAGACCTCAGAACTATGAGAAATAAATGTCTTGTTGTTTATAAGCCATTCAGTCTATGGTGTTTTGTTATAGCTTCCCAAACAGACTAAGACAGCCAAGAATCTTTAAAGTGAAGACAAGAACAATTGCACTGGTTCCAGGTGTGGCCTTAAGGGTGTCCATCCAGAGGCTGTGACTAGAGAGAATACCTGAAATCAGCGTATGTGCAGTCTGAATGTGTACCACCTACTTGGTCTGGAAATCCTGAACCAAGAAACCAGCACAGAAACTATTCTGAAACTGGGAAAATCACAGGGTTCTAGCACAGGGGTTGGCAAACTTATTCTGTAAAGGACAGGATGGTAAATATTTTAGGCTTTGCAGGCCATACGATCCCCATTGTTGCTATTCAACTCTGCTGTTGTAGAGTGAAAGCAGCCACAGACAATACATAAATGAATGAGCATGGCAATGTTCCAATAAAACTTTATTTACAAAAACAGTGGTGAGTAAATTGGGCTCATGCACATAAGTTTGCAGCCCCTACCCTAGTAGAGGAAAATGTGATGGCTTCCTCCCCCAGGAGACATGGGACTCCCACTGAAGCACCTCTTGGAGATAGCTTCATGGTGACACATGACAAGCACATAAAGTCTGTTGGGGAAGATTATGACCCACATATACAGTGGTCTACTTGACATTTCCACTTGGAAATATCATATTATGGAACACAGTACGAAACATTATCTTTTGCTTTTAGAACTTTCCTCAATATTTGGTTATTTCCTTCTATCATTTCTAGTTTTGTATTTGTACTTTTTCCATTTTTTGATTAGGCCAGCTAGTGTTTTATCTGTTTCATCTTTTCCAATGAATCAATTTGGATTTACTTTTCTCCTTCTGTGACGTTAATGCCAGGTGCTTCCAAAGTGGTCTCCAGGATCTTCAGGTACAGCTCTCCAGAACACAGGCGGAGCAAAAATCCAATCAGCTCCTGTGACGTATGCTGCTTCTTAGAGGCAGCAGGGTGAGTGGCAAAGAGAGCAGGCTCTGGGCTTGCACTATCTGAGCCCCTTATAGCTGTGTGCCTTGCTGTGTGTCTTAATTTCCTCATCTGGAAAAGGGGACCATTATAGTAGTAACTTCTTTGTAAGGAGCTGTAAGCTGTAAACAGATTAATGCATAAGAATAACTGATAACAGGCCTGACATATAGTTGGTGCTCAATAAATGTTGATGATTTTAATTTTAGGGACAGTTTTGATAATTGCGGCTATGGGTGCCCATACTGGGCTGAAATAGCAGGCACACTGGAAGCAGCAAGTGGCACAAATGGACATTGAGAGGACAGAAACATGAAAACACACAGAGCAATCAAAAGACACAGAAGTCTAGCATCCTTTGCAGATAAACAGCCCTGTACACCTCAAGAGCTCTGAGAACATGCCTGAAATTCACAGTGAGAATTCTGGCTCTTAAGAAATTATCTAATTAAATTCAGTGGGATCTGTATTAGAAAGGAGAGATGTAAACACTTGGAAAATATGGCTACCAAATCTAGTCAACTGAAAGAAAGCTTAGGTCTGAAACAAGTTGTGGTCATCTGCAAGATTCACTCCATGTAGATTTTAGGCAGTTGCCAGACAGGGGCAGGAATTGCACACAGTGCTAGCTGGCCCTGGGGTCTGCAGTTAGGCAGAAATCAACTGAACTGGATCCCTGTACCCCTCTCTTTCAATGGGGCCTGTCCCCTGCCAGACCAGCAGATGCGTTTCTGGAGCACTGCTCAAAAGTTTTTGTCTTGGTGGGAGAAAATCTACCACATGGAAAAATGTTACATCTCTTCCTCATAGCTGACCCATGCAAGAAAACGTTACAGATTTAATGTGCAAATTGAGTATTAACTTTGGCTCCTTTGATAATCTATTGGCTCCTTTGATAATCTAATGACAGCAAACATTGAGGATGAAGTGACATTAATTCTGTTGATTATAAAAGCATTATAGAGATGAATGTCTAAAATGAATGAAGATATTCAGGAGTGGAGTACTCTTTTGATATTTTAATTTTCTCACTAATTGGGAGTTAACTAAAGAATGTAGCCAAGCATTTGTTTTAAAAGTAAAGATCTTTCTGCATCTCAGCCTTGTCCCCTAAAGATGGGCCCTTACTGTGTTTACTGTGAAGACCTGCAGATGTAAAAAGCATGGGGCAATTAGTTGACTGAATTTCAGAGCCTGGGCTTTGGCTAGAGCGGCACTGCCATGCTTAGGGAGAGGCAGAGGCCAAAAGGGCTAAGAAGCATTGCCCTGACCATTCCCAGGGTAGCAGCCAGTCTCCCTGGCACAGGTGGACACAGCCGCACCTCACATCTTTCTAGCCCTTTTCTTTTTAATGTTCTCCCACCTCCCAGTATTGCTTCTTCTGACTAACTGCCCCCAAAAGCACCCCATTTGGGCTGGTACTCTCAAACTGAGAATGGCATGCTTCTTTCCCTCAGTGCAGCTCAGCTCACAAAGAAGCTTTGAGGGAGGACACTGCGGTCCAATTCCAACTAATGTGCAAATGGCTCATACCCTCAGACCTAGGTTTTCCAAAGATGATGCTTGTTAACGTACATGGACCTCTGAAAGAGGGAGTGGGAGCGAGGGGGGAAGGAAGGAAGGGAGGAGAAGGCGGAAGGAGTGTATTCCTTTCAGGAAGGCAGCATGGCTACTGAAGTGACAGAAAGCCAGGCGTTGTGGTGGGCAGACGGAGACGGGCTCTGCCTGGGAATCTGCCCTCTGGGGGCAGCCTCCTCAAGTCACTGCTCTCTTTCTTCCTTAAGTCCTTCCTTGGTTTCTCGAAAGTTTTGTGCTTTCCCCATTTTTTGTTGCTGGTAGGTCTCTAGTCACAGAGGGTAAGACCAGATAGAGGGTTCCCTGACAGCTACTGTCACATGCAAGCCGGCCACACATCAGGCATCTGTGAAGAGGTTAGGACCCCTGTATATGAGAATGGCCTAGAGCTTGGGAACAGAGGAAGGTCTAGTGCATCCACATGGGTATCTTCCCTGTCTACAAATTTCAAACCACTTTGATCTTTATCTAGGATACAGGAAAGCTCCTTTAGTACAAGATCCTGTCTTATTTCCCCCAACCCCCTCACCCCCAAATTAACTCTGTGAACTAAGTTCATAAGAGCAGTCTTTGAGGGGAGGGCAATTGAGTCCTATTACTATAGCAAAGGGGTCACTTCCTGAGAAGCAGTTTATTCTTCTGGCAAGGGACATCCCAGTCTATCTCCACCTGGGACAAATGACAACAGGATTTCCAGAGAGACAAAAAATCCTAGCTCCTTAAAGTGGCTGCCACCTCCTGGCCTGAACTTTGTGCCCTGCAACAGAGTGAGGGTTCACAAAGAGCCAGCAGTTTCAGCACTCTCAAACAAGTCCATCCCTACCTTTAAAAACCACTTCTAGAATCCTCTGCAATCTGATGCCGAAGGCCTGGGCAGAAGCTGAGGTCATTTTCTAAAACACAGGAGCATGACTTAGCTTGTAAATCTGAGCCCTAATGGCACAGGTGTTCCAAGGCCATGAATCTTCTATTGTCACTCCAACAGAATGTTTAGGTTGTTTGTGAGTTACAGCAGGGAGAAGGTGTGGCTTCGTGGGCAGGGTGGTTTGACATCTCTGCAGATGGCTCTGTCTGAGGACTTGGAGCTGTGTCATTCCCAAAGACCCTGAAAGATTCTCTGTGGAGATGTTCATATACAGGCAAAAGAAAACAAGGGTTCATCCCAAGAGCAAGAGGAATGCAGGACCGCAATGTGGCCCACTGGAGGGGAGGCCAGGAGGCTTTTAATTAAATTCCAGTAACCCTGCATTCATTTTCCTGTGGCTGTCCTAAGGCAGTAGTTGGAAGAGTAAGGACAGCTTTCATTAAGAGGGAGGCTCTGTGTACAATGTGACGATTGTCTTTTGTAGCAGTCTTAGAAAACAGTCTCTGCTCTGTACCAACTGCAAAGCCTTTAAGGACCCCAGGGAGTTTAAAAATGGAAAGTCCCAAATCAGCCTGGCACTAACCCAGAGGAGCTCCCTCACCCAGGAAACTAACACATTGAACCTACTCAGACCCTGCTGGGGGCTACTGGCCTGTGGAAGCCACACAGGAATCCTGAGAACATACAAAGCCTGGGAGAGACACTTTCCTCACACCAAAGCTTTCATTGGTCCCCACAGGAGACCCTCTTCGTGAGGAACACTTTCACAGTGCCATAGACAGGGGCCTGTGACATGGCTTCAGGGAGTGGCAGGGCTGCTGCTCACTAGCTACGTGATCTGAGGAAGTCCATGGCCATCTCTGGGGACAGGTGTGCATGCGTAAAGTGAGGTGATCAAATAGCAGCAGGCTAGGGGAGGCTCACAGTATATAAGCATGCAGAGTATCCACCATCGGGATCTGTCTGCCTTAAGTGTCCTCACCACTAGGAAAGTGACCAGCCCCCTCCACCACCACCACCACCACTTGGGGCCACCCATGTAGTGAAGGCTTCCAGCAACCTCAGGCTCCAATCACTTGCCTTGGTGATGTAGATGTGTTTTCCATAAGCTCCCTTAAAAATCCTTTTTGAAGCCACGTCAGGGTATAAGTTACATAGGCTTTTCTGAGAAGTTCTGAACACAAATTACAAAGCAGCCCAAAAGTGAAAAACCCGAACCTCATGAACGTGGTCATCACGCTGCTCATGCACTTCAGCTTCCCCAGGAGAGAAATGAAGAAGGCACAGGCTTTGCGCTCAGACACAACGAATGGACAGCAGTTGGTGAGCAAGCTTGATGAGATTTCAGCTCTGCCTGAGCTAGAGGGGCCAACAGTACAAACTTGGGTGGGGAACAGGCCTCCTCTTCTCCTCCTCTGCTGGCACCAAGGGCTGCCAACTCTTGCAGCCCCCTCCTGTCTGCCTTTCAGGGCTGCTAAGAGCCCTGAACCCTTAGCAGGGTGGGGTGGGGATGGCACAACTCCCTCTCTGGGTCTGGAGGGTGTTAAGTGAGTAGAAGGTAGGTTCCATTCTAGGCCTTGCTTGGCCTCTAACTTGCTGAGTGACCCTGGACTCCAATCCCCTAGATGTAACTACTCTAGGGTGACTTCCAGAAGTTTCTAAGAAGGGACTCCTGATGCTGGTGGAAACAGAGTAAGGGGCATCTCTTTCCTTCTCTGGGTCTCACTCCACTGCACCCTCACTTCCCTTTTCTCCCTTGCTCCCTGTGGGGCACAGAGCAGGTACGGATGCCACATGTGCTGCTTGGGAGCTCAAAGGTAAGGCTAAATTCAGGCTGGTTAGGCATTTTGTAAAAAGAAATGGGCCCTGAGAAGGACAGAGGAAGGTTCTCTCAGACTGCACAGGGGCCCAAGGGGTGGGAAGTCTGAAAGGAAACAGGCAGCTGAGTGGCCAGCCGTGGCTTACTCTCACTTGACTGTATCACCAGGCCTCGCTTGGAGGCTCAGGTTGGAGGCATCATGAAAGGGGCAGCAGGGGCAGCTAAGAAAAGCATGGGAAGGTAAAGGACACCTCACCATGGCTGCTCTCAGGTATCCATGTCACCTGTCAGGGGCCATAAGACCTGGGACCTATGTATGCCAAGGAGCCTGATTTCTGGTCTCTCTGGAACACATGGGGCCCAGGAGCCTCAGTAACTCAGTAAGCAGAAGTGGGGAGGGCCTAGCACTGGGCAAGCTGAGAAGTCAGGCCACAGGGGGAAGAGTTGAGAAAAGGGAGGGTCGTGTAATGTACAAGAGGAGAGTTGGGTGAGCTGCAGTGCCTAGCTTCCCATACTGACATTTTTCCAGTCTGTGTAAAATGTGGCTAGAGGCTAGGACCAATTGAGGCAGGGGAGATACACATATTCATGCATAGGAAATTATACATTAGGAATCTACTTAGTTGGCCCCTGCCCCCTAGGCTCTAACAGGACAGAGTCCACTCCATCTGCTGTCACTGGACACTGCCCAACTCCCCAGCCTGCAAGAGCCCAGGCTGCAGATGGGGCTACTTCCAAACAAGGCCGCCTGCACTCAGCAGGCTCTGCCTCTCAAAGGTTGATGCTGAAATGTTCTTGGCTTCGGACCATTTCATTTTAATATCCTTTAGGAGATGAGTTATAAACACAAAGCCAAATACCCTGAACACTTAGCAGGGTTGGGAAAGCTGTTAATACCAAGTTTGTCTATGGCTGCTCTGGGAAACTGGCCAGGCTCAGGTTAGTGACATTCCAGGAGCCTGAATTGGGAATCTTTATGCAATCACAAGCCTTCGTGACTTCTAGGGCAGTTTTGTCTGCATAAGGAATACAGGGAAGGAACAGAGCAAAGGGATTAGCTTGTGCGTCGAGCCTGAAACACTTGCTTCTTGGCCAGTGGCGTTTTGTTAGTTAGAGGACAATGCCTTCAATGGGCATTCAGCAAGCAAGCAGGCAATACAGAATCCTCAAAAGAGAAACTTTTCTCATTAATGATTATTTTCTTCAAAAATCAAAACCAAAACCAAGCCCCCAAAAGTATTTGTACTCAGTACAAACAGGTTTAAGCACAGGAGAGCAGAGCTAAGATTCCCCCTTGGTGCTGGGTGGAACGTGCAGATTTGCTATTGGGATCCGGCCAGGACTTGTGAACTAGAAGTGAACAACGTCCATGTTGGAAAGTCCTGTGCTGGTGAGAAGTGTGAGAGATCTGGTCGCCCCTTAGTTGTTACACAAAGATTAAGCTGCGGATTGCCCTCTCTTATTTCCCCCAGCTGGAGGCAGCAGAGACCTGGAGAAACCATAGCCCGCAGTGGATTTCTTTCATTCCTGCTGTGGGGGCATTGGCCACGTGAGGGGACAGCAGAGAGGTGACATAAAAGACAGTGGGGGCTGGGTACAGCGGCTCACACCTGTAATCCCTGCACTTTGGGAGGCCGAGGCAGGTGGATCACGAGGTCAGGAGATTGAGACCATCCTGGCCAACATGGTGAAACCCTGTCTCTACTAAAAATACAAAAAAATTAGCTGGGCATGGTGGTGCACCCTATGGTCCCAGCTACTCGGGAGGCTGAGGCAGGAGAATTGCTTGAACCCAGGAGGTGGAGATTGCAGTGAGCCAAACTGCACTATAGCCGGGTGACAGTGTGAGACTCGGTCTCAAAAAAAAAAAAAAAAAGACAGTGGGAATGCACCCACCTGTGCTCCTGCTGCAGCCCCTGGCCGGTAGTGCCTGTTGCATTTCTGCTTCTAGAGTGAAGCTGATTCCCCACATGTGCAACACATGCTGGCCTGGTGAGCTCCTTTTCCAGCCTTTCCCACATCTGCCACTAAGGGTGCAAGGATTTCAATGGCAGTGGTTTTTAAAGTATGTTGATGAGGCAGGAATAGTTTGAGGGTTCTTCTTGCTTTTATTTGTTTCTGACTTACCCATTTAGGTGATTCATTTGAGGCCTTAGGGACAAAGGTTTGTGCTGCTTTTTGCGTGTTCCAGGACTTCATGTTGCTGCAGGACAATCAGCACCTATTTCTAGCTCACTGCTTCTCTGCCCTGGCTACTCACTCAGCATTTACTCACCTTTAAGGCCTTAGTAAGCTTTCTTTCTAATAGCGTCAAGGTGATAAACAGTTCAAATGTCTTCTGCTTGATAGGTGCTGAATCTGACAAGGGCCTGCCTAGGAGCACCATACAGACTGATGGAGACTTGGTCATTTTTGGGTAGAGAATGAGTAGAGAGAGTAGGTCCTTCAGATTCATGGGACTTTCTGGTAAGAAGAGGTGGCATTGTGAATTCACCTGTAAAACGGGAGGTCCTGTCCTGTCTCCAAGCGTTGTTAAAAGGATTAAATGAGCATGTCCATGAAAGTACCAGCATCTGCATACAAGAGGTGCCTGAGTGCTACTGCTACAGTTGTTATTGTCATTGTTGCTGTCATTATGATGATTCTTGCTTGCTCCAGAGTCTCTCAGCCATCCTTTGCTTTTGCTTCAAGCAACCAATCCTCCAGGCCTAATGCAGAAGCCAACCCCTTTCCCAGTTTGTAAAACTATCAGTCCCAACTCCTTGTGCCTGGGAGAAATGGTCTTCTTATCCATCTACTTCACGTTTCTCACTTCTGTTTTTTTTTTGAGACAGAGTCTTACTGTGTCGCCAGAGTGCAGTGGCACAATCTTGGCTCACTGCAACCTCTGCTTCCCAGGTTTAAGTGATTCTCATGCCTCAGCCTCACGAGTAGCTGGGACTATAGGCATGCACCATCACGCCTGGCTAATTTTTGCATTTTTAGTAGTGACAGGGTTTCATCATGCTGGCCAGGTTGGTCTCAACTCCTGCCCTCATGTGATCCACCCATCTTGGCCTCCCAAGTGGTTCTGCACATATTTCAATTCTGACTGGCAAGTGGGATTTCTGGGTGCATGTCACCGAATGCCCTGAGCTGCTGAAGGCTGGAGCTGAGATTCTCCACATGCTCCTGGGCCCCAGGCCTTCTCACTGGCACTCCAAACCCTTCTCTCTGGGCTGCTTTCATTCTTTCTGTGTCCCTCGTCTGCCCCACACTCCACAGACTCTTTGGAGGGCCTAAGGTGGGAGGAGACACGTACAGTGCCAGACCCCATAATGTGACATGGCATAAAGAGCCTCTGGGGTGGTTGCTACCTGGGTTCATATCTTTACCACTCACTGGTTATGGGCCCTTGTGAAAATTACCTAATCTCTGGGTGCCTCAGTTTCTCCATCTAAAAATGGGGATAATTGTACCTATCTCATAGAGTTGCAAGGATTTGTGAATTAATAAATAAACTGCAGTGAGAACCATTGCTGGTATGCCATATATAAGCAGTAGCTATTAAAATAATAACTTATCACATATTTATTATCTGTATCAAGTAGGTATTATTATCATTTTCACTTTAAGAGAAGGCAATACAGTGCTATATTTAGACTGGAAAACTTTTTAAAAATATATAACCAAAATTGGATTGTCTCTGATTCCATAAGTCATGCAAAGCAGAGTGGCCTAACTTTGCAGCTATGGGACAATGGCATTCTAGGACACAGAATCTCTAGGTTCCACTCAATTCATACCTGCAAGTGAGTATACTGAGCACTGGGTCAAGTGCTGGAAGCTGGAATCCCTCTAGGCAAAAAGATGGTCTTCTGGCCTTAGCCCTCTGTTTGGTATTCATTCAGGAATGAACCCACCTCCCCTATACTTTGCCAATTTACACCCCCAAGGAAAACAGGAAAGATCTGACAGCAACTTATTCATACTCTTGCTTTCCAGGTCAAAAGTTACGGATCCAGCCTTCAGACTTGGTTTGACTCACTCAGAGCCTTAAACATATTTCAGTTAGTTACCATCAGTTAAAAACTGGGCTGGGTGTGTGGTGGCTCATGCCTGTTATCCCGGAGTTTTGGGAGGCCAAGATGGGAGGGTAGCCTAGGGCCAGGAGTTCGAGACCATCTTGGGCAAGACTCTGTCTCTACAAAAATTTTTTAAAAACTAGCTGAGTGTAAGCAGTGTATGCCTGTAGTCCCACTGACCCAGGAGGCTGAGGCAGGAAGACCACTTGAGCCCAGTAGTTTGAGGCTGCAGTGGGCTATAACTGTGCCACTGCACTCTAGCTTGGGTGACAGAGTGAGACTCTGTTTCTAAAAAAAAATAGTAATTAAAAAAAATTGAAGATTCTCCAATAAAACTCCAAATTTCTACCTTCTCTTAAAAAGGAGCTCTGCCAGTATGAGCCTCCCTTCCACATGGCTGCCATGGGCTGGAGCTAAGTAGCAGGTATGGGTTTTAGTTTGCCACAGTCCTCACCACTCTGTTTCATCTCTCTCATACTACAGCCAACAGTTAGCTGCCATTTATAACTATGCTTGTTGCTGCTGCTGGTTTCTGATAACCACCTTCTTCACTCACATTGCTTGCTTGGTTTCTATAGACATTTAGATTTGTGACTTGCTATTCTAGGAGTTTCCATCAAACATGTATTTTAAGTGTTTTATTAATAGGTATGGAATAGAAAGTACTTTCCTCCTATAACATGAATTTTAGGCACCAACAAGCAAACCTGATGGTTATTGTGGAATGTTGTAGGGAGCGGGGATAAGAAAGGTCACCTTTCTCTCCTCTCTCCATCCCTAGACAGGCTCCTCCAGATCTGAAAAGGTGCTTCAAGCTCTTGGAGATCCACAAGGTAGGATGGACAGACAGATGAATGCCGGTGCCCCCTTCATCAGTTCCTCTGTGGACTGGAGCTCCCTGCCTGGCCTGCGGATCTTTCTGGACCAGGCTACTCATTGAAGCTTTCCCTTCACCTTCTCCCATGTGCTGGCCTCATCTTAGCCTGACTTCTGCTTCCTCAATCAACTCCATGCCTTTCAGATACTGATTTTATGCTTTTGAGCACACTGGACCTTATTTCATTCAGTATGTAATTATTTTTATCTGATATCTTGGAATATACCCCTAGGTCTTCTTTATGAACTGAACTCCATTTTTTTTTTTTTTTTTAGAAAAAGAGAGAAAAGAAGAAAGAAAGAAACAGCAAAAGAAAGAAAAAAGAATGAAAGAGAAAGAAAGAGGAAGAGATTTTAGAAAAAGGAAAGGAGAAAGAAAGAAACAGCAAAAGAAAGAAAAAAAGAATGAAAGAGAGAAAGAAAGAGGAAGAGAAAGAGGGAGAGAGAATGGGATTCTTGTTTTAAGGCCCTCAGCTGATTGGACAAAGCTCACTCACATTATCAAGGGTAATTTCTTCTACTTAAGTTCAACTAATGGTAGATGTCAATCACATATATAAAATACCTTCACAGCAACATCTAGACCAATATTTCACCAAACAACTGGGCACCATGACCTAGCTAAATTGACACATAGCATTTATCCATCACACCTACTGTCCAGGGACATCACGGTTATTAACATGCTGGTATAATCTCTAGAGATTAATTTTTTTTACAAAATTGGTATTTTATAACATGTAGAATTTTATATTCTCAGTTTTTATTTAACTTCATATCTTAAAAACATCTTCATCTGGCTAAAATATCCTTTAACACCATTTCTTTCAATGGAATTCCATTTTCAATACAATTCCATTGTGTGCTGTCATTCCAGACATTCCTAGCCCAATTATCTCATTGCTGGACACCTAGGTTGTTTCTACTCCTTCACTTGTTAATTTTTAAAATGCTGCAGTGAACATCCTCATTAATAAACCTTTTTGTACATCTGCAGTGGATGCTATAGGTGCCCACCAGAGTCCTCTTTACTGTGGTGACTGTTGGTGGCAATCAATGGCTCACATCTGCCCCTTTCTCTTGCTATTTTTCAGAGCAAGCGGCCCCTCCCAGGAAGTTATGCCCCATCCTGGGGGACAGCCCACAGCTAAAAGCTGACTGACCTTGGAGGCTAGGATAGACAAGGCCAATGCAAGCCAGCCTCCTTTCCGTAAGGTGGAACCAGCTCTGCAGTGCAGTTTCCCATCCAGAGCACCCTCCTGATTCCCACTGTGGGACCAGGAGGGAGGTGGGACACAGCTGAGGTCACATCCTCAGTTAGCTCTGTCAGGTCCTGCCTCTCCGATTTATCTGAGAGCACGCCTTCAATAAAACATTTGTCTCAGGCTCTGCTTCAGCGGCCCCAGCCTAAGATAGCATCTCTGAATATTTTCTTAAGGGATAACTTCTATTGAAGATTTGACGGTGGGCTCCAAATTTTTTACTGTGTAGCTGCACTATTTCTGGGTTAAATTTTCTTAAAGGGAGTCCCTCTTTGACATGTCAGTCCCTTGCAGCTTATCATGGCGCTCAATACTGGGTAGGTAGGGACTTCTGAGGCCCAAGACTTTTTCCCTAAAGCCCAGGGCAATAAGAGGGAGAGGAGAACCCTGGTAGTAGTGAGTCACAACAAGACAGCCCCAGACTCCTTGCTTCCCTTAGTCCTCAAACACTCAGTCCTGATGAGATTACAACAATTCTCCATGCACTTAATCTTTTTCCTGGATGGGGCATTGCCATGGTTGGGGATGAGGAAGTGAGGCATGGGAGTCTGACTAAAAAAGGGGGACAGCATGGCCCAGGAAGAACCTCATCTCAGCGACCTGGGTTGTTGACAAAGGGGCCAGGGTTGAGGAGAACATTCTTTGATGTATCAAGCTCGTTGACTATGAGCAGACATGTTCAAGAACAGAAAACATGGCAGCTCTTTCCATCTCTGCTTTGACTCGCTCTGTGACCTGGGGCCAGACTCTTGCCTTCTCTGGGCTTTCTTTAGAAGGTGGTTTTCCCCACCAGATCTGACTCCTTGTATACCTGACTGGTCCTCTTCTCTCTGGCTCTTCAGATGGAAGTGCAGTGTTCCGGGGCTGCTTTCGCAGGCCTGACAACCTTTCGCTGGCCTTACCCGTGACAGTTGCCATGCTGAACATGTCCGTGGACAAGTGCGTGGACTTCTGCACAGAGAAGGTGAGCCCAAGGTGGGACCATAGAACTCAGGAGGAGGGGATGGTGCAGGACAGCTGAAGGAACCACATGCTTGGCTGGAGAAGCAACAGCTCAGTCAGGACAGATGCAGTCGTTGACTGGGGTCTATAACATGGGAGAGGGATGTGACTGTTTCATGTGGACCTGAGGGGTTGGAGCTGCACAGAATAGATTTTCCTGCCTTTGAGGAAGTGAGTTTTAATACTGAGGAATACTTAGGAATGAGTATTAGTCCATTTTCATACTGCTATGAAGAAATACCCCAGATTGGGTAATTTATTTAAAAAAAAAAAAAAAAGATGTTTAATGAACTCACAGTTTCACATGGCTGAGGAGGCCTCTCAATCATGGTGAAGCCAAAGGAGGAGCAAAGGCATGTCTTACATGGCGGCAGGCAGGAAAGCATGTGCAAGGGGACTGCTCTTTTTTTGTTTTTAGATCTTTCCTTGCTTCTCATGTGGGCATTTATTGCTATGGAACTGCCCTTTTTAAAGACATTAGATCTCGTGAGACTTATTCACTATCATGAGAACAACATGGGAAAAACACATCCCCATGATTCAGTTACCTCCCACCAGGTCCCTCCCATGGGGATTATGGGAGCTGCAATTCCAGCTGAGATTTGGATGAGGACACAGCCAAACCATATCAGGTGGTGACATTTGAACTGGGCCTAGAAGCATTAAAAAAAATGCCGGGTAAAGGTAAGGACAGCCCCACATTGGGGCAGAGGGAGGTCCGCATTGCTGGAGGTGTGTGAGCAGAGGCATCATCCAGAGCTTTGGGCACTGGATAGCACTTGGGCTGGATGATTGTTTTTTTGGTGTAAGATACTAGAAGTCTGACTGTTTATGCTTCTTCCCTAGCCAGACTGTGAACTCCTGGAGTGTAGGGGCTGTACCTCGTACATTTTGTGCCCGCTTCAATACCCCCAGCACGGAACTGGACACATAACTGGCACTCAGTGATGTCCAAGGAGCTCCAGCTTTTTCTCAAAATGAGCTAATTACTAAAGTGTCCAGAGGAGAACCATCCCTCCTCCACCACAAAAAGATGGTTGAGCATTTCATTCCTTCTAGAGAGTAGCTGAGGGTAGAGAGGTATAAATGTTTAAATACTGAGATGAAGCTTTCTCCTGCAAGACTTGAAAAAGAAATCCCTTTCTCATGGTCATGCAATACACCACAGTAAATGCCCCCTTGGTGTAATGGTGATATAAGACCCATGCTTTGGAAAAATCTGTCTGAATCTGTTCTCAGACTCAGTGGATCTGAGTCACACAGATCCACTTGCCAGTGGATCCAGCCATGCCAATGTGACCCTGGTGTGCCACCAGATTAGTCCTGGACCAGCTACCAGGGAGAACTAGAGGTGATGGGTTCAGTTTAGAAGCAAAATGGGCAAAAGACATACCCTTGCCTCCATTTCAAACCGATTTTCTAAGCACTCCTCCCAGCTCTTCTGTGCTGTTGGTTGGGAAGCTAAGGCTCTCAAAACTGGGCCATCACCCTGCTGACCTCTCTCACCCCCTCTGAGCTTGGAAGAAGCATATTCTGAGCCTCACCCTTTCAGTCAGTAGAAAGAGATTTCCAGAAAAAGATTTTTCAGGAAGGTTGCCCCCCCACCAGAAATTTTTTCCTTGTTAAAAATTGGGGATATAGTCTCTGTCCCACTTTGTCTACACCGATGACCCTGGATATCAGCCTGTAGTGTGTGGACATGGATTTCTGCTCTAAGTGGGCCTCCTGGGGATGGGATGGACCGCTGAGCTTCTGAGCTGCATTGCAGAGCAGAAGAGTGCTGGGGCCTCTCTGGCACGCCTTGTTGAAACACCCTGGCCTTCAGCATTGCCTTAATAAACTTCACCTACAACTGAAAAAAAAAAAAAAGGAGGCTTGGCTATTATTTGGTCCCACTCTCTCCCCTTAGCAGGATGCCCTCCACCCACACTGCAGTCCCTCACTTCCAGAGGGTCCTGGGGGAACCTATAGATCCCCTGGAGGTAGGGGGACAAACGGGTGGGATAGGGAGATCATGAGGCAAATCAGTGTAGCAAAGTGACAGACTGTACACAGGACTGCAGAGAAGTGAGGGTGTGTATGTGTGAACTAGAAGTCCTCCTGCAAACCTCCCTCTTCCTGTTTTCTCTGATCTCCTTAGGAGGCAAAGGAGAGGAACTAAGGGGATCAAGTGGACCAGGAAACAGAGCTGCTTGTGTCCAGTGATAGAGGGTCTGAAGTTTAGGGTGTCAGAGGAGGCTCCAGCATTCTTACTAGTTAGAAAATGTCATCTGTCATGGCCCAAGCTGACCCTCCAGCACATCAGCACTTCTGCTCTTCAGCTGGGCACTGCAGTTCCTATTTAATATATTTTAGGAAAGAAACCAAAGCTACCATGACAAGGCTGGCTGGATCCAGCCACGCAGGTGTGACCCTGGTTTGCCACCAGATTAGTCCTGGACCAGCTACTAGGGAGAACTAGGGTGGTAAGTCCAGTTTAGAAGCAAATTGGTCAAAAGACAGACCCTTGCCCACCAGATCTCAGGTCCATCCTGCCCCCACTTAGCTGTTCAATAGAACAAATAAAGCAATCAGAAACTGCTCTCCCAACAAAGACTTTGGGTACACAGAGGTATCAGTATCTCCTTTGGCTTAAAAGAGCAGACTCAGACAGCTTTTCCAAAAGCATGGGTCCCATATCACCATCTCACCAAGGGGGCATTTACTGTGGTGTATCACATGACCGTGAGAAAGGGATTTATTTTTCAGTTCTTTTTCAATTCTTGCAGGAGAAAGCTTCATCTCAGTGTTTAAGCACCAACACCTCTCACCCTCAACTACTCTCTGTGCAGGAAAAATGGAGCCAACACCAGGCTCAGAGTCTTGGCTGGCCAGAGTGTCTAGGTAGAGTTTCACCACTTGTTTTGTTTCTATACTACATGCATTTACAGTATGGAGATGTATGGAAGTGCTACTATTAGTAGTAGCAATATAAAGTATCCTTTGAAATTTAAGTTACAAAAAGTGAATCAACTTAAAGGAAACAAATAAGTAAACAATAGTACAGAAGGTGCACAGATGGAGCAAAATCATAAAAGCAGGGTTTGCAGATGGAATCTGGGGACCCTCAAGTTGAGGGAGAGTGACAGAGAAGACAGTGGTTGGAATGCAAATCCTGTTCTCCATTTGGAGTCTGAAGCTGTCCAGAAATTTAGCAACTCTCTTCCTCTTCTTCTCCCACTCCATCCCCAGGAGTACCCGCTGGCAGCTCTTGCAGGCAACGCCTGCCACTGTGGGTTTCCCACCACCCGATTCCCCCTCCATGACAGAGAGGATGAGCAGCTCTGTGCCCAGAAGTGCAGCGCAGAGGAGTTTGAGAGCTGCGGGACTCCTAGTTACTTCATTGTGTATCAGACACAAGTCCAAGGTGAGCCAGGCCCTTCCCCAGTGGACCCCAGATGCACTGCCAGTGGCTTCCCTCCCAGACGTGTCCCTGCCAGTCCATCCCATACAGCCCACAGCCAGGAGAGAACCATGCAAGTCAGAGGGCAGAGGGCAGGGCTGGTGAACTCCACCAGGCTTAGAGTTCCTGGATAGGCAACAGGAGTGCCCAGGGTGGGGAGGATTCTGATGACTCATCTCTATCCCTCATCACTGAGGACACTTGGTGGCTCCTGTAGTGAGACTGAATGAGAAGAGAGACTGAGCCTCCCACTGGCTGCAACATAGATCCTGGACAAGTCATTTCCCCTCCCCAGGCCTCCATTTTTCCATCTATAAAATGAAGCTGTAGACTGTTGGCCTCCAAGATTCCTTCCAATGCTAAGATTTTGTGAATTTATCTGTAAGTTCTTTCTCTCCCTTCTCTCTGTCTCACTCATCCTTTCCACTTCTAGACTTCTTCCTTAGCTAGTGGAATCCACACTTACTGTTTTCTCCTCTTCTGTCTCTTTGGGCTATCAGACATGATGATAATGATGGTGATGGTGATGATGATGATGGTGGTGATGATGATAATGATGGTGATGATGGTGATGATAATGATGGTGATAATTATGATGGTTGTGATGATGATGATTATGATGGTGATAATTATGATGGTAGTGATGTTGATGATGATGATGATAATCATGATGATGATGATGATGATGATGGTTATGATGGTAGTAATGATGATGATGACAATGATGGTGATGATTATAATGATGGTGATGATAATGATGGTGATGATGATCATGGTGATGATGATGGTAATGATGATGGTGATAATTACGATGGTAGTGATGATAATGATGGTGATGATGGTGATGATGATGATGGCGATGAGGATGATGGTGATGATGATGATAATGATGATGATGGTGATAATTATGATGGTAGTGATGATGATGATGATGACGGTTATGATGGTAGTAATGATGATGATAATAATGATGGTGATGATGGTGATGATAATGATGATGATGATGGTGAGGATGATAATGATGACGGTGATGATGATGATGGTGATAATTATGATGGTAGCGATGATGATGGTGATGGTTATGATGGCAGTAAGATGATGATAATGATGGTAATGATGGTGATGATGATGATAATGATGGTGATGATGATAATCATGATGATGATGGTGATGATGATGGTGATAATTATGATGGTTGTGATGATGATGATTATGATGATGGTGATGAGGATGATGGTGATGATTATGATAATGGTGATGATAGTGATAATAGTGATGCTGATAGTGCTGATGATGATGGTGATGTTGATGGCGATGAGAAGGAGGAAGATGAGGAGGCAGCAACACTTGCGGTTTCTCAAGGTCTGGTCTTACTCTGTGCCAGACTCAGTGTTGCGTCCTTCATATGCATTTTTTCATTGAATCCCCTCAACTCTCTATGAGTTGGAAACAGTCATTATGCCCTCTTCACTGTGCGGGGGTGGAATTGAGACTCAGAACAGTTGAGGAGCTTACCTTAAGTCATAATTTTTATAAACTTTCCCAATAAAAACCGTTTCTCTTGACAAGGTATCATGAAGGGTGGGTGGCACTTGGGTGGGGATTGGGGGCACCCCTTCCCAGGATACTCAGCCCAAAGGAAGTCCCTGAAGGATCACCCCAGTGTCTGAATATATTGACCGTCTACTATGTACCAGTCTTTATGCCAAGCCTCATCTCATTTAGTGATGTGAAGTCCACAGTAAACCTATGATCAGGGCAGTATCACCCCACTTTACAGACGACAGAACTAAGATTCAGAGAGATTGGGAACTGGCCACAGTTATACATCTACAAAAGCAATTTGTTTTCAGGTGTCTGACTCCAAAGCCCCTGCTAGAAACCTTTGCCCATGCTCCGGTGACACTCCCCACAGTCTGGAGAGCCAAGAAAGCACCACTGGGCAAGACCTCCTCCTCGCCATTTCCCAGTCACCAGGCTGCCATATGTGGTTGGGCAGGTTGAGCACTGCACTGGCACAGTCTACAAAAAAGTGGTTCCCAAAAGCTAGCCACATGTTGTGTGCCCTGGATGGCAGAACATCTGTCCAGAGGAAGGAGTGGGCACCTTGTTCTGATCTGCACAAAAGTTCTGTAAGAGCTAGTGGCAGCCTCACCAAAAGCCTGTCCCTGTTTGACAGATGGAGTACCAGTAGTGATCAACTGTGGCTGTTTGTATGGTAGCTAAAGTCCTTCTAAAAGCCTAATGAGCATGTGGCTCTTGGCCCTATTTGCAGTCGGATGGGGAAGGATAGGTCTTTGTTAGCTTTCAGAAAAGTGTTGGTTAGTCTGTGCAGAGCTGTGCTGCCTCAGCCTGCAGGGGAAAGTCATACACAGATTAATTACTCTGTGATCATGAATGGCTTTGAGGTGGCCAGAACAGACACTGGAGACTTTTCAACAGCAGATAACGATTCCCTAATTGATGAGTTTGCTCATTCTCAGTGCCCTACCCCCAGGCCATTACTAGGGCTTGCATTTTTCCATGTCACTCTTGCAGTTTCTACACACTGGGGAGGTTTGACAGTTATGTGGCTCATCAGCCTGCCAAGAGCCTGGCTACCAGGGCTGCCATTTATTGAGCACCTACTGTGTGCTAAGCACTGTGTGCTAAGCACTGATGCCCCTTATGGGAACTAAATAATTATTGAACACTTGCTCTGTGCCAGGCTCTGTCAAATCTTTTACCTGCCTTAAATCATCTAATCATCCAAACAGTCCAGTTGCGTAAGCACTGTTATTATTATTTTACAAATGAGGTAACTTGGCACAGGGAGGCTGAGCAACTTGGCCAGGGTCACACAGCTCAGACAGGGCTGTATAGGGATTCAAACCCAGGCAATCGAGGTCCCAAGACTGCACTCTCCACCCTAGCTTCTCAAAATATAGTGTGAATAATTCACACTCTTTATCCCACATAATCCTGTAAAATTTATTAGCCCTATTTTATAGGTGTGGAAACTGAGGCTTAGTGAGGTGAAAGCCTTATTGAGTGTCACATAGCTAGACCATGAGAGTTCTGGATGGAAACCCAGGTCAGTCTGATTCCAAAACTGCATATGATACCGCCTGTAACATCTGCTTAATTTATGGGGCTTAGGAACCAAATCAACTTGTTTTATAGCACTGAAAACCACAGCTTTTACCTTGGAGTTGGCTCTGGCCTTCCAGGAAGTATTTGAATAGAAAATTCTGTTTTTGGAGGAAATTAAGGAGCCTGGTCTGCCCCACCTGACCTATTAACCCAACATTTTATTCTAGAAAAAAACAAAAATCAAACCTCCAAAAAAGTTGGAAGAATTATCCAGTGAACACCTACATACTCATTCCATAGATTTTGTGACATGTTAACTTTTGCTGTATTTACTTTATTGTCCGTCTCTCCATTTCCCCCCTCCCTCAATCCTTTCTAATTTTTGGTGCATTACAAAGTAAGTCGCAAACATCATTGTACTTCAGGATGTTGTCATTGGTTGTAATTCAATATTAGCTTTTCTAAAGTAACATTTCCACAGAGTGGAGTGCACATATTTGAAGTGTACTAGTTAATGTTAACTGGGTAATCCACTCCCTTATCAAACCATAAAACATAACCATATTCTAGAAAGTCCCTGTGCCTGGGTTCCTTTTTGCAGTATATTTCAGTGAAAACCATCCCCAGAAGCTTACTTGGCTTCAACATAGATGTCTCTCGGTTTATTTTCTCCTAAATCTGCTCATCTCAGAACAAAGATTAAACAGGCGGGAGAAGAGAGCTGAACCTCCAGCTAGCAGCAACACCACCAGAAACCACAGCAAATTCTGTGGGCACTTCCAGTGTGTTTGCCTTACTCTAACACCCCATTCATTTATGAGTTTCATTCTCTTAAACAACCTCAGGCTGTCATCACTGCTTAATAGTCCCATTTTACAAGTAAGCAAACTGAGGCTCAGATAGATCATTTTTTTCCTATGTCACCCAGCAAGTAGTGAAAGAACTGGAATTTAAATCTAGGAATTCACATCTCTCCTTCAAAGGGTTTTTGTGTGAAATCAATGAGGCTCATAGTAAGACTTCAATAAACAGGAGCTAATGCAGAACAGGAAAGACTCCAGTAAAAACTTGGGAAGTAATTACCTATGGAAGGCAGAGTGTTCTGCCCTTGTTCCTGATTAGTCACATGAGGCGAGTCGGTCTGTTGAACTGAGCATGGGCCAGTCAGTGAGGACCTTGTCCATAACTGGTTGTGGCAGTGAGCAGGGAAGAGGCCACATGCAAGGGCCAAGGAGCAGATAGAAGGGAGGAAACATGAGAGAACATGGACAACTCTGCTGGCAATGCAGCAGTGATAGGGTGAATGGGAGCTGGTGGTCACTGGAAGGGGCTCTTTCTAAATGATGGAGCTACTTGTTCTTGTTTGAGTGCTAATGTGACTGAGCCGGCTGACAGAGAGAAGGTATTGGGGGATGGAAGGAGCAAGGAGCTTGAAGAGAAGGGAGGGATCGTGGTCTGCACACATGAGCAGGGGATGAGTGGCTTCCCCTAGAAGGAGGAGAGATGGAGGAGAGGGGCCAGGGGAAGTGAGGGAGGTTTGCCTGCCTTCCCTTGGACAGTAAATAAGGGTGAAGATCATCTGCCTCTGCTGAAGAAGGCAGCACTGAGACCTGGGGCCTCTAGACCGGGATCTCATCTTCCTTTCTGCTCCAGCTCCCCCTGCTCTGAGCCTTCCCTCAGCTGCCCTTGCAACTGAGGTGACCAAAAGAAAAGCTTGTGCTTTCTGAACTCCCACTGGGGTTGCAGTGGGAGGTGCTGGGGCTTGTATTTTCTGTTAATTCTGATGGTAATGGCATTCTGTGGGCTCTAAAAAGCCAGAGAATCAAGAATATCTGAACGGTACTCACCACCTCCCAATTCTTTTTACAGATGAGGAAACTGAGGGCTAGAGAAAAATAATAGGTATGCATTTTGAGCACTTTAGAGTATTAACATATTACACACTGTGTTTCATGTAATCCTTACATGATATTATTGTTATCCACCCCTTCACCATTCTACCCATTCACCCATCTATCCCAGAAGCAGTTACTAAGTACCTGCTGTATACCAGATATTGTGGAAAGTTTTGGTGAATCAGCAAAACACAATATGGGCAGGGTTTCTGACCACACGACTAATTGCATGAATAATTATCTGAATTGCAAGTGTGATCAACTATAGAAGAAGATGGATGTAATAATGCACTAATGACAGCTCAGAGAGTCAGGAAAACAGGGCAGGGAGGAAGAAAAGATGGAAGGAAGAAGGAAGGAAGGACAGATGGACAGACAGATGGACTCATTCAACTGAGAGCTGAAGAATAAAAAGCAAAGGCAGGTGGGAGGCAATGGAGGGGGAACAGCATGCATGAAGGTGCTATGTCAGGATGAAACAGGGCACAGAAGAGGAAGTATAGAGAAACCAGGTGGCTGGCATGTGGTGGAGTGGATTAGAATGGGCCTTTGGGTTAGCAAAGGCCAACCATGTGGGCTTGGAGGCCAAGATAAGAACCTTGGACTGCATCCTATGCTCAAAAGGCATAGATATTATTTTTCTCTAGCCCTCAGTTTTCTTATATGTAAAATGGGTTGGAAGGTGGTGAGTACCATTTGGATATTCCTGATTCTCTGGCTTTTCAGAGCCCACAAAATACAAGAATAATGGAAAATATAAGACAGATGCCATTGACGGTTTCAATCTGGAGGAAAGGGTACAGGAGAATGCGAAAGACTTGCCCTGCTGGGGGGAAACTGAGGCTGGAGAGAAGATTCACCCTCCTAGCTGACTTTCATTGGATCCCTACTATGGGCTAAGCACTGTGTTTATCCCTTTCCATCGTTATTCCATTTAACACTCACCTCAACCCTATGAGAGAGGAACCATCTCCCTCATTTTACAGATGGGGAAATGGAGGCAAGGCCCAAGGAAGCTTTCCCGTGACCCAGGCAAGTGTCCTGTGCACTGGATCACCTGGCTGAGAAGTGGCAGGGGTAGGACTCAGACCCTGGTCCCTTTTAGACAGGTGCCATCTCCCCCTGGCATTGACCCCTGTCCATGCCACACCCTTTTCAGACAACCGTTGCATGGACAGAAGGTTCCTGCCAGGCAAGTCCAAGCAACTCATTGCTTTGGCCAGCTTCCCAGGTGCCGGCAACACCTGGGCTCGCCACCTCATTGAGCTGGCCACAGGCTTCTACACCGGCAGCTACTACTTCGATGGCTCCCTCTACAACAAAGGTGAGGAGACAGCAGGGAGGGCAGAGCAGGAGGTTCCCTGGGCTTGGGAAGGTCCCCACGTGGAGGGTATGGGAATACTCCCCCTTGAGTACCGTACCTACAGTGTGCCACTCTCCCAGGCATGTTTATTGAGACTCACTGCATGTTTGGTACTCCCCCCGTTCCTTTATGCCCCACAAACATTTCTTGAGTCATGTCCTGGATACTCCGCCAGTCATGTCCTGGATACTCCACCAGTCATGTCCTGGATACTCCACCAGCATCTGTTCGATAATTGACATTTATCAAGTACCTATCATGTGCCTGGTACCTTTCCTCCATTTAGGTCACCACAAACATTCCTTAAACACCTGCTGTGTGCTGGTACCTCATCACAGATGTTTACTGACCAACAACTCTTTGATGTAATAGAGGTACAAGAACCATGTTCACTTTGGGGACATTTATTGAGCACATACTCTATACCAGGAGTTCTCTCCACATTTAAGTCAACAATATTCGCAATGCAGGGTAATCTATTTTCACTCCATTCACAGATGTTTATTGAGCCCTGAAATGTTCTGGATGCACTTCCTAAGTTAGGTGTCCCAACATGCATCTGTGGAACACCAGCTGTGTGTGAGGTGCCTCATGTAGGTTCAGATTGCCAAAGATGTTTTCTTGGCACCTAGTAGGCGGCCAGGTGCCGTATTCTTATTTAACCCTGCATAGAAACCCTGCGAGGTATGATGATGATGTTCTTTCCCAGAAATGAAAACTGAGGCTTGGAAAGGAGAAATAACTTGCCCAAAGTCACATGTGTTTTTCAACAAGCTGATCGGGGATTGCGTTCTAGTGTTTCCCAGTTTCAAAGCCCACATCTTTATTACTCTATCACACAGGTAAGAAATTCCTAGGTTTCTGGCCAGGCACGGTGGCTGACACTTGTAATCCCAGCACTTTAGGAGGCCGAGGTGAGCGGATGACCTGAGATCAGGAGTGTAAGATCAGTTCTAATCACTTGAACCCAGGAAGCAGTGGTTGCAGTGAGTTGAGATCGCACTATTGCACTCCAGCCTGGGTGACGGAGTGAGACTTCATCTCAAAAAAAAAAGAAAGAAAGAAAGAAAGAAGGAAAGAAATTCCCAGGTTTCTTACTGAGGAACAAGAAATCATGGATGAAAATGTCCCTTTGGGCATGAAGCCCTCTCCTGAGCATGGTGGGAGACATCAGGGAGGCAAGGAGGCTTTGCATCTACATGTGGAACAGCCCTTGGCCATGGTCTTTGTGTCTGCAAACCAGCTGAAGACCACTTCCTGGCTGTGTGCCCTTAAGCAAATTACTGTACCTCTCTGATTCTGTGTCCTCATGCACAAATTAGAGATAAGAGTATGTACCTCATGCGGTTGTTTCAAAGAAGGGGTGTCCAATCTTTTGTCTTCTCTGGGCCACACTATAAGAAGAAAAATTGTTTTGAACCACACATAAAATACACTAACACTAATGATAGCTGATGAGCTAAAAAATAAATAAAATTAAAATAACAAAAAAAATCTCATAATGTTTTAAGAAAGTTTACGAATTTGTGTTGGGCCACATTCAACATCATCAATAAATGTTGGCTCTGGGTACTCTGGTCTGGGTGCCAGGCACTAGCCAGGCACAGCTTGGTGCTGATAGACAGTTGTTCCCAAACCCTAGCTCAAAGAGGGCCAGGCACATGTCTTTCTCAGGGTGAGACATAGGAAGAAGGCAGAGGCTGGGGGAGAAACAGCAAGAAGGGTGAAGAGGGATAGGCTGATGGTTGGGGTTGGCAGGGGTCAGGCAGGGGAATCTGCTTGAGAATCCCAACTTTTTATATATTTATTAATTTTCAGTTTTGGTCTGAGAAGTTGTTTATTAAGTACCTATTACATATGAGGCTCCAGGCTGAGGTTATTGCATGCTTATATCAGGATTTGAACCGAGGGCTGGCTGTCAGCAGTCCCTATGATCTTAACCCCTGTGAGGTGCTGCCTTTGTGGGAGCTGCTAGGAAGAGCGCTGGGATATTCCAGAATCTCTCTGGCTTGCTCCAGAGCAGGAACTGGGGGATGCAAGTTCAGAACGGATGTCATGGCTGGCCCACATTCCAACTCTCCTGGCTGTGGCAGCAAGCCTACTCATGCAATCCCAGAATGTCACAAACAGAAGGGTCCTTCAGAATTACTTAGTTCAGGAATCAAAATTGGTTTCATCTAGTGTTGATTCCAATGAATCTTTGCTTAAGGACGATGTGTTAAGAAAGATTCTGAGGTTCTATTCTCTCTCTGAAACAAAGTGCCTTAATCTAGTAGTGATGCCTGTTGGAAGTGGAGAATGGGGAATGGTGATCTATACACCAAGAGTTCACCATCTGATCTAACTTAGCCTCCTAACGTCAGAAAAGAAGAAGAAATGGAATCTTAAGATGGAGTCAGAAGCTCTAATTTTCAGTCTGAAAGTTCACTCTGATACTTAACAGCTATGAGAATTTGTGCAAAATTCTTCACCTCTCTGAGCTTTAATTTCCTAATCTGTTACATGGGGATATCAGTACTGAACTCAGAGATTTTCCAAAAAATATAACAAGATAATGTTTGTGACATAATATGAGTGAGCCTGTGATGTAAAATAGACACTTTTTAAATGCTATTTAACCAGGACAGTCAGTTACTTAGTCAGTCAAAGGCAAAGGGAGTTGCTCTCTGACGACACACTAGCATTGCCCAGGGAGCTTTTAAAGTCTTGACACCCAGGCTGCATCTCAGCCCATCACCATCAGACTTTCAGGTGTGGGCCCAGGTGTTGGAGTTTTTTATAAGCTCGCAGGGGGTTCCAGTGCAAAACCAGAGCCAAGACCCCTGGCCCTAGACAAAGAACCCAGCATTCTTACTTCCAGACCTAAAACGTCGCAAAAATCCATCTTTGTCCTGTGTTTGTTAATACTCTAGTGCTGGGCGACATTAACTGGTCATTAATGGAGTGAGACACCTACTAAAATCTTAACTTGATTTTTAAAAAAAGATAGAAAACATAACCCCCCTGTGGCAATTCCCTGCCTCACGCTGTGTCTAGTTACTAGATATTTCCTTCATTCATACTGAGACAGGCAGGGGTTTGTGGGCTGGTCACAGGCAGCTGAGTCTTTGAATGTAGCTGCCTTTTCATTAGGAGCTTTAAAATCCTTCCTGCAGCCTGAGCCCTTGCAGTTAACATTGAACTCTCCCTGGGAGCTTGGAGCTGGCAGTGGGGTGCAGACAAAGCGAAGGGCCTCTTGCCCCCCAACGGCTTCAGCCAATCTAGCTAACCCTGCCCAGTCTCTCCCCACACCACCTTGCAGCTGAAAGATGCCAATCTTCAGGAAATCCTTTGCTGCATTTGCCACCACTGGGCCAACGTTCTGCAGCCCTACTCAGACTACAGGTATAATGAGCTCTTTGTAGTTCAAGAATGCACCGGAGATTTGCCCATGCAAATCTGGGATGTTAACCCCCACCGACCCCACCCTTATTTCTTGCTTATTGGCCTGGAAACCATCTCTTGAGGCTGCAAGTCAAATTCTCCATTGCAGTGTCTCTGGCAGACTTAACAAGTCCTCCTTTACCCTCCTTGTACCCCAGACATTCCTTCATCATAGCCCTTATTATTATGAATATATTCACATCGCTGTCAATAATTCTAATCGTCATGGGCCTTTATTTAATATTTACAATGGGCCCAGCACTGTGACAGGCACTTTATATTTTTCTAACTCAGTCTCGAGGTATGTGTGCAGAAGATGGACAGGATTTACTCAGAGGGAGGGAAAGAAGGCTGTCCCAGGCAGAGGCCATGCCGTGCACAGAGACGAGGAGGAGAGCTGGCACAGTGTGGTGGGTGAATACAAATAGTTTGATGGTGTTGGAAGGGGAAAAGGGAGGCAGTGGAGCTGGGGTGTAAGGTACAAGGGGCATCCAGAACGGGATTTGGCAAAGCACCTAGAATGCCCTCCTGAGAGCTGTGGCCACTGTCCTGAGGGCTATGGGGATAGGAATAGGGGGTGGGCTATTGTGGGGTTTTCAGCAGAGACATGGTGTGCTGAGACTTGCGTGTTGGAAATACCCTTCTGGCCACAGATTTGGACTGAGAGGTATTTAGCAGGCTGCAGTGTTATCCAGGGGAGTGGCAGTGCTGGAAAGACAGGGACAGTGGGTGGGACATTTAGGAAGTCAGTGATTAGAAGTAAGTGAAGACAGTAACTCGGGGGCCTCGGTGGGTGGGTCTGGAGGGGGTACCATCTGCACAATGAGCTGATCCCCCAGCAACTCTTGCTCATTTATCTAAGTCCTTTAGAGTTTCTTTTCTTCTGCTACCATCTTGCTGGATGGCTGGACGCACGTTCTCCTGCCCCTGGAGACCTCGGTTTCCTCCTCTGCAAGAAGCATGGGTGGTCTCCCGGGACCCTCCTAGGCCTCACGGTCTGCCTGACATGTTCTCTCTTTCCTCCACATTTTCTACAGCCTTCTCTTCCCTCAGCCTGGCAAAGGGTCCACTCCACCAGTGAGCTGGTGAGGGATGGAGGGAGGGACTGAATGAGTGAATGAATGAAGAAATGTAGGGACCTTTCCCTCCCAGTATCCAAGTGCCTGTCCCACTTGGGTCTTTCTTCCGTTTCCCTCACTGGGTGCAACTGCCATCTGCAAAGCAAGGTTTTCTCTGTCTCTGTGCCCATCTTTCTCCCTCTCTCCCTCTCCCTCTCAGTTCTTTCTCTGCATGTCTACCTCTGCCCAGTATGTCTCTGCCTCTCTGTGCTGCTCTCTTTGTGTCTCTCTCAGTGTCTGTCTCCCCTTCTGTGCTTCTGTCTCACTTTATTTCTGTGTCTGTTTCTCTCCCCCAACCCCTTTCTCCCCCACTTTGTCTCAGTCTCTCTCTCTCTCTCTCCAGGTAACTGTGTCTTTCTCTCTCCCTGTCCCCTTGCCCTGGGCTTCATCTCCCCTCTCCCTGCCTCTCCTCACCTCAGAGACCTCATTGCCCTGATGCAGGCTCAAGGTCTGTGGTCTATAAGGAGCCAGAGCCCTGACTTCTGAAGGAGGAGAGACAGAAGACGGAAGGGCAGGATATGTTCTCAGACTAGTACACCAGCCCATAGAGTTGGCAGCCTCTCAGCCTAGCTGATGCAGGACAACAATTTCTCAGGATTTCTTTGTCCTCAAAACAAATCCCACTGTCCTGGAGAACCACCAGCCTTCAGGGGTGTCCATGCCTGAAGCCAAGATGGGACTTCGCTGTCCCAGTAAACTCAGGGGCTGGAGTGGGGCTGGGGTATAAGGTTCATGGGGCATCCAGAACGGGATTTGGCAAAGCACCTAGAATGCCCTTCTGAGAGCTGGGGCCATTGTCCTGAGGGCTACGGGGATAGGAATAGGGGGTGGGCTATCATGGGGTTGAAGGGAAGTGGCAGAGATGTGCAGTCTCTGCCACTTTCCTTCTCTGTACCTTAGCTCCCCGACTGAAAATCGCACAAGCAACTATAGTAACATGTTTGGAAGAGAGAAGGGGAAAACATGTCCTTTTCTCTCTGTGGCCTGGAACAAGGTTGTTTCTCCAAATCCTGGGACAGCTGGGCAGCCCCTTAGAGTTTGAGGGTCACATGGGTGCCCAAGATAAGCTGATATTTTGGTGATTCTTAAAAGATATGGTTTAAATATACCATGTTTATGTCATGGAGATGCTGGGTCCTGCGTGTCAAGGACAGTGGAGAGGGGGACACCCTGGTGGTGGAGTCCAGCAATTCCGCTCCGGCCGGAAGCTTACACCCATGATTCCCTTTCAGTTACCTAGACAGACCCTCTTTAGAGGACAACTGAGCAAGCCCATTCCATTTGGCTTGTCAAAAGTTCCTTCCAGACATAGTACTCTTCCCTCTCTGGGAGACGTTCTCTACATTTGCAGTACTCCCTGTAGACAAACTCTTCAGGCAACCAGAATCTGGAATATGAAACAGATCTTTCCCAATCTTTACAGCTTTTCTAGGTATTTTTGGAGTTTTTGTTTTGTTTTGTTTTTAATCTTGATAAATACTGTGCTAAGTTGACCCCATCATGAACAAATAGAAATGTAACTTAGGTCTCACAATGCATGGAGCTGATTTAAAATAGTTTGACCATACTTCCTTGTTTCTGACAATTTATTTTTCCTAGTTGAGACTCTGTGTGAGTTCTGGTGTACCTCCTGCCTGTGTTTCCCATTGCTGCCCTCATAGTGAAACAGATTTTGGTAAAGATAAAATGAAATCACGGAAAGAAAGCCCTTTGTCCATGTCATGCAGAGATCTACAAGAATACATGACATGAAATTATACCCAGTGTTGCCTTGCATAAATATTTATGTCCCAAGCTCTCGCTCTCTCAAGCCCCCACATCCTAGTCCTCATTCTCCTCTAGAGGAGACTTTTTCCATGACACTGTGCTTCCCATTGGCCTCAAAGGCTGTGGGTTAATATTTTCTCATGGGGATGGGCCAGTGCTAATTTGCAAGGCTACGCTAATCCCAGGCAATTTGACTTGGCTAGTCCCAGAATGGAACCTGATTGAGAAAATCGCATTCCATTCTTAGCTCTTCTGCTCAGTGGCCCTGTGAGGGAGGCTGCACCTCTCTGGACCCCCATCTCCAGGAACAGAAGCAGATATCAAGCCAGTCTTCAACTCCATCCATCTTTAAAGCCAGAGCACAACAGGGAAGGAAGAAACTATACTCCAAGGTTTGATGATATGGAGCAGCTTCTCGATCCATGATTTCACCCTAAGTCTTATTCTGCATTAGCTGCCATTTATTGAAGTGTTACTGTGGGCTGCATTGATTTCTCACAATGCCCTTGTGAGAGAGAAAGTGCATGGACCTATTTTACAGATGAGGAAAACCGAGGCTCAGAGAGGTGACATGATACCCACAATGACTCATTGAGTTGTAAACACAGCCAGTTTCTTGAAGGCCTAGTACAATAACACTTCTACCTGGTCTTAAAATCGTATCCAAGTGCCTTAGCTTGCATGAACTAAGGGGCGCTTAGAGGGTGAAGGACACGTGTGCCAGGAGCCTGAATGACCCGGGTTTCTATCTCAGCTCTGCCTCTCCCTTAGCTCTGTAACTTGGGAAAGTTATGGGACATCTCTGCCTCAGTTTCCTCATTTGTAAAATTTCCCATAGAATTTTTGAGAGGATTGAATTGCTTAATATATGTAAAGGGCTTAGACTTATCTCCAGCTGCACAGAATTTCTCTCAGCTTCTCAGTCTCTGAAAGGAAAACTTGATCATGTTCCTCTTCTTTTTGCTTAAATCCTCTTAAGGTTTCCCGAGTCTTTCTGGTCTAATGCTGGCCTCTTCATCACAGACCCCACAACCCTCTTCAGCCCCATGCTTCCCTCTTGCTACCTGCATTCTCTTTGCAGTCACTCACATGTGACACATTTCTTCCCACCCACCACAGGCCCTTTGCGCCTGCTGTTCCCAGCCCTTGGCCCTCCCTTCCCAGCTCTCTTGAGCTAGTAAGTTTCTCCTCATTTTTTCAGTTCTATGCTTAAGCACCTCTTCCGCCAGGAAAGCTTTCTGGATGCCACTGGACTAGATCAGTGATTTTGATTGAGCTGACAGGGCTGCCATCTCCAGGCTGCAGGTTGGGACCATGTCTATTCTATGTGTCTGGCATCATCTGGGTAGATCCCCCCCACCCCCAGGGCATGTCCTTTCATGGTGATAGCAGAGCTCCGTCATGGAGAGTAAGCAGAAACATACAATGTACCTTGGGACTGTGCTGAAGACCTCCTTCCACCCCTGTTCCGTGGGCCAAAGGAAGTCATGCCCATCATTGGTGAGGTGGGGACGCTGACCCCCACAAAGAGGAGTCACCAATACATGACTGTCTGGCCCCTCTCATAGCATCCAGGCTTTTTTGCTTCTTTTCTTTTTTTGTTAAGAGACAGGGTCACACTCTGTCATCCAGGCTGGAGAGCAGTGGGATGATTATAGCTCACTGCAGCCTCAACCTTCCAGTTCAAGCAAACCTCCCACCTCAGCCCCCCACTGAGTGGCTGGGACTACAAGTGAATGCCACCATATCAGGCTAAATGTTTTTACATTTTTGTTGTAGAGAATGGGGTCTCACTATGTTGCCTAGGCTGGTTTCGAACTCCTGGGAGCAAACTCTCCTCCCACCCTGGCCTCCCAAAGTGCTGGGATTATAGATGAGAGCCACCATGCCTAGCCAGCACTCAAGCATCAATACTCCCCTTTTGTAGCACTCAGCAGGGCAGAGGTTTTGCACTTACTTGTGTTCACTATTTGAATTACCTGACTCTCAAAAACAGGAAGACCTGTGAATGTTTTGTAAGTCATATTAATCCCTGGGTCCTAGCATAGTGCCTGGCACAAAGTAGGTGCTCAGTAAACATGCAAGTGACCGAGTGAACAAATGCGTGAGGATTCCTGAGGAGGCCCAGAAGCGAGTGGGGTGAGCTTCTTGCTTCCCTGGCTTACCAGTCCTGTTCCTCACCTCTGGCTGTGGGAAGGGTTTAAAGGTGAGCGGGACCACTGGCGCAGCGGACGGACCATCTGCATCAAGACTCACGAAAGCGGCCAGAAAGAGATAGAGGCCTTCGACGCCGCCATCCTGCTCATCCGCAACCCGTACAAAGCCCTCATGGCTGAGTTCAACCGCAAGTACGGTGGCCACATAGGCTTTGCCGCTCATGCCCACTGGAAGGGCAAAGGTACCCCTGGGGAGGGGCGGGGCGCGGCGGGGCAGGGAGGGGCGCGGCGGGGCAGGGAGGGGAGGAGCGGGGCCCCTGCGGTGCAGGAGGCGGTGGGAGGGTCACGTGCTCCGGACCAGACCAGCGTGGTCAACAGGAGGCGATGCCTCATGCGAGGAACCCTGCAAAGCATCCCGGAGGGCGCGTGTCATGCTCCAGTCCCTGCTTCCAGTAGAGCAGGCGCCTCCCACGACCCCACCCTCCACCCACCCACAAGCATCGCCTTCTGTGAGCCGGGCTGCTGCATCACACAGGGCATTAAAACCGTGGTCTCAGGAGAAAGGCTCTTTGGGTTCAGATCTCAGCTCCACCACCTCCCGGAAGGTCTCATTAACCTCCCTGAACTTGGATGGCCCCATCTAGAAAGTGAAGATTATAAAATTGTGAGGCTTTAAGAATTTTACAAACACTCAGTGCCTCTCATGATGTTGGAGATGCTCCCGAAATTGATGTGGGATTGATGGAAGCCGGTTAAAGAGCTTCAGGAGACTGAATCCAGCCCCAGGTCAGTGGCTGTGTTGCCATGAGGTCCTAAGAGCACAGGTACAGGGCATCATTTCAATGAACACTCCCAAGGACTCTGGGTGAGGAGGCTCAGAGAGGTTAAGTGACTTGCCCCACATCACACAGCTGGCAAATGCCAGTGCTGACCCCCAAGCATAGAACTTACTAAGATGACCTGGGTTTGAGATTCAGCTCTGGCACTTACTAGGTGACAGAAGGCTGTGTGCATCAACATTTCAATGCAGAGTGGCCACCCAGGGCAGTGGCCAGAGCTTTGAAGTCAGACCCAATTTCTGCCATTTTGAGTATTAACCTTCTCAGCCTCAAAGTACCAGATCCATCATAGGATGGTCTCCACTGCCATAATGAAAGTCACATCTACTGACGGTTTAGGAAAAGGCGAACTTCTTAAATCCCCACGATAATTGTCCCCATTTTATAGATGGGATAATCTAGGTTCTGGGAGATTAAGGAGCTTTTCTAGGGTAAGAGGGATATAGCGGTTGTATAATTCATATAAAGTTACAGTAGGTTCCACAGATCTGCTGTACAACATGATGCCTTTAGTTAACAAGAAGGTATTCTTTACTTAACAGTTTGGTAAGAGGGCAGATCTCACATGAGGTGTTTTTTACTGTACACAAAAACAAACAGAAAAAAGGAAACTTCCAGAAATGATGGAAATGTTTATTACCTGGATTATGACAATGGTAACATGAGTGTATCCACAAAGTCAAACTCGCTAAATTGTAAAAGCAGTTTTTTGTATATCAACTACATACACCTTAATAAAGCTGGAGTTAGGAGGAGTTTTTCCATGAGGTGGCACAGCTGGGATTTGAACTCAGGGAGTCTTGCTCTAGGGCCCACACTCTTCAGCACTGCCCTGTGATAATGGATTAGGTGAACCATTGGTGGCTTTGAATCTCCCAGTCCAGAGCCCCTGACACACAGCAGGTGCTCTGTAAATGTGAGTTATCCCCAGCTCATCTAGCCTCCAGGAACCAGGCTGCTCCAATACTCCAGCCCCTCCCCAGAGAGGACCAGAGCAATTCACCGGTAACACCCTCAACACTGACTTCGATGATTAAAACCCTTGGGCCTGCCCCTTGGGTCCCAGTTCACTCAAGCTGCTTGTCTGTTCCTCCCCCTCCCTTGTTCCTCTTCTCCGTGAGGGGGTGGAAGCTTGGACAGGTAGTGACATCTGTCCATTTATGCATTTATGCCCAGGGGTAGAGAGACCTCTGAATTATTTATTTGTAGAACAATCAATCAAAAGCAAACACTGGTCGCTAGGCTGAGACATCCGTATGTGCAAATGGTAGTACCCTGTCCTAAGAGCACAGACTCTGCTTGTCAAATCTGGAAAAGACCTGGGACATCAGCGACCCCAGTGGGCCTCTGTGCTGGCTGCTCCTTAGAGTCCCTGGAGGAGAGTGGGAAAACACCAGTGCCCGGGCTGCACCCTGTACTAATACTGGGTGGTGCCTGGACGTCAATATATTTTTTTCAACTTTTAAGTTCTGAGTTACATTTTCAGGATGTGCAATATCGTTACATAGGTAAACGTGCGCCATGATGGTTTGCTGCACAGATCAACCCATCCCCTAGGTATTAGGCCCAGCTATTCTTCCTGATGCGCTCCCTCCCCCACACCGACAGGCCCCAGTGTGTGTTGTTCCCCACCCCCATGTGTGAATATTTTTTAAAAGCTCCCCAGCTGCTTCTAATGTGCATGGAGGGGTGGGAGCCACTGATTCCTATTGATTAGGGGGGAAACTGAGGCCCAGAGAGAAGCAGAGACCACCAAGGTTGGTCTAGCCCTAGGATCCAGTTCTCCAGCTCCCAGGCACCCTGCTGTCCCAAGTGAACAGAAAAGGGGCTTACTTGGGAAGTTCTTGTGGGCACTTCACGATTGTTACCTCATCTAAACTCTCTAAGGCCCACAGGAGGTAAGAAAGGCAATGATCATCAGTACACCCCATTTTACAGGTGAGAGAACCATCCCAGGAAGAGAAGTCTCTTGACTAAGGCCCTAGGTAATGACTGAGCTGTGATTCAAACCCAGGCATTAACCGTCAGGCTCTGCTGCCCTGAGATGTTGCTGACCCTCTGGTACATTCAGATATTTTCCTCTTCTAGAGGAAGAAGAACCTGAACCCTGTATTAGGTTCAGACAAGTCTCCCAATTCCCAAGAGCCACCCATCTCTCCTCTTTTTCCTTATCCAAGACAGCTGGGAGCTCTAAACCAACACTAAGGAAGGAGTCATAACAGGTTGAACTGAGAGGCTGCAGGAATATGGGATGGGGGAACCACCACACTCCTCTTATATTGGGGGCCTGGGGTCCTATATGAGCCTGAGATGGGGGAAGGGATCTTCTTTAAGCACCCCACAAGGCCCGACCCACATATGCAAGGGCTCTGGCAGAGAACCTTCCACAAAGAACAGAGCCCCCAGTCTCCATTCAGCCCATTCCTCCCCTTTGCATTCACCATCTGGCCCCTGGAGACACTTGAGTTTGAGACTTGCTTTAAGGTCCAGAATCAGTGGCATCAGCATCCCTTGGGAACCTGGTAGAAATGCACATTTTTAGGCCCCATCCCCAAACCTACTGTATCAGAAATTCTAGGAGCGGGGCTCCAGAAGTTTGTGTTTTAACAAGTCCTCCAGATGATTCCGATGAGCACCCTAGTTTGAGAACTCTTGCGGCCAGGCAGGGTGGCTCACGCTTGTAATCCCAGCACTTTGGGAGCCCGAGGCAAGTGGATCATAAGGTCAGGAGTTCAAGACCAGCCTGACCAACATGGTGAAACCCCGTCTCTACTAAAAATAGAAAAATTTGCCTGGGCATGCTGGCGGGCACCTGTAATCCCAGGCTGAGGCAGAGAATTGCTTGAACTCGGGAGGTGGAGGATGCAGTGAGCAGAGATCGCATCACTGCACTCCAGCCTGGGTGACAAAGTGAGACTCTGTCTCAAGACAAAAAAATAAAAAAGAACCTTTGCTCTCTTGGAAGGAGGGTTCTTTTTTGCTATAAGACCCTGCTACTCAGTGTGGCCTGTGAATCAGCGACATGGACATCACCTGGGAGATTTTTAGGCAAGCAAATCTCAGGCCCTCTCCCAGGCTTCCTGGAGCAGAATCTGCATTTTAACAAGATTTCCCCAGATGCTTCATGGGCACTTTAAGGTTTGAGAACTGCTGCTTTTTGATGCCCTTAGTGACACAGAATGTGAAGGTCACCCTGTGAGAGCCAAGGTCACCTAGCTATTGAGTGTGTCCACCCCACCATGTCCTTGTCCCCCTCCCAATTACATCTCAGTCCAGGCTCCTACAACCACCACCCCCAACCTGCTTTTGGTTCCATAGTGTTAATTTTACAATCTCCCTAGAGTGAGTTCAGAGCAAAATTGTATGTGATATGATTATACAAGGTGAATTGTCCTGGATCTGTCTAATGAAACAGATACTGTGTTTAATGATTCTGTGGGGAATTAAGTACAGTTAAGCTATTAATCAGGCCCTAGTTCCTTCCATCAACAAGAAGACGGAGGGGAGGCTGGCCAGCCTGTGCCCCGCCAGGCACACCTGTATGACAGTTCTGGTGGAACCAGCACTCATTACCAATGTTCCATGGCTTTATTGCCCAATTTGCAGACAGCAATCAATTATCAGGAATCCTGAGTTAATGGAGGGCTTTGGTTTTCAATTTTTCTTCTTCTTCTTTCCAATGAAGTAATTTGGGAGTTTCAAGGAAGGAAGCATTGCCATAGGAGGAGGCGAGGCGGACAAACTCGTGCTGCTGAAACAGCTTGGATATCTATTGTGATTTTGGAGGAATGCTTGGTCTAAAATGATGGGACATGTAGGGAGTCAGGGGATACAGGAGGATGAATATCATCTTGAAAAATCATAACAGTAACCAATTTTTATCAAGCACCTTGCTTGTCTCAGGCACCATACCAGGATCTTTGCAAATCTTATTTCACTCCATCTTCACAGCATCTGTAGGAGGTAGATCTCATCCAGATCACCACTTTGCAGATGGGAGCACTGAAGCTGAAGATCAAGTAGCATCTCCAAAGTCATATAGCTTGTGTGTGGAGGAACTGGGTTCTGAACCCCGGCAGCCTGACTGCAGAATCACCTGTAAACAGACCTCAGGTCTCAGACAACACCCTGAAGGTGAAGTGAGCAGCAGGCAGCCTCATGCTTCCCAGGTCCTGGAGGGAAAAGAGGGTAGCAGCTGATCAGACCTAGGTGCTCTATTTTTTCTTTTTAAAAATGTATTTTTATATATTTAGGGTGTAAAGTGCAGGTTTCTTACATAAATAAATAAAATATAAAATAAATATTTTATATACATACACACGTGCGTGTATACCTACCACATTTTCTTTATCCAGTCCTCCATTGATGAACACTGAGATTGATTCCATACCTTTGCTATTGTGAATAGTGCTGCACCTAACATGTATGCAGTGTCTTTTTTATGTAATGATCTCTTTCTCTTTGGGTAGAGATCCAGTATTGGGATTGCTGAATTGAGTGGTACTTCTACAGTCTGGGATAGGTGTGGGTTCAGACTCTGCCTTCAGTGCCCACGGTGTGGACTTGGGCAAGTTGCTTCCTGCTTCTGAGACTCCTTTCCCTGTGTCTAAAATGGGGCCAGTGTTAATAATTCCTACTCTCTAGGCTACTTGAGAGCACGGAATGAGACCATGCATGCAAAGTGCCCTGCATAGCTTCCAATACCCAACAAATGCTCAGGCAACAGGCATTCCCTTCCTGCCCTTCAGAGAGAGGTGCCTGGTGTCCCACAGAGGTTTGCAGTCCACAGGGACACTCTGTCATCTCTGTCCCACCTGCATCCAAGACTAGGACACCTGGAGCTACCTGAGAGACTCCTTCCTTTTTCTTGAGCCATCCTGCAGCCCTCTTTCAGCAACCTCTTGAGATGGCGAGAGGTGGCCAAGCCTAGAAGTTTGGACCTGTGTTGTTGCTGGGTGCTGGGTGAGGAGCACCGTCTCTATCACCTGGGCGTCTCCCCTGAGAGTAGCTGCTATTTGGAATCACCCCAGCAACGCTGTGAGGTGATGCAGGGGTGGGGAAATTCTGAAAAAGGGAAACAGAGCATACAACATGCTAGATTTTTCCTAATCACTCAGATACATCTGGTCTTAACCCATTATAACAGTACGGGCCCAATTAGTCAGATACAGTGTAAATAATCTAGATAAAAAATATCCTTGTCACCAGCATAAATATCTCCCAAGCAGCCAGAATGTTCCGGGGGACTTACGGGGGGAAAAGTCTTGCCACAGATTCCGATGAGTTCTGCAAAGAAAGGGAGGCCTTAGCCACACTGCAATTTGGCAGTTGCGAATTTCAATTTAGTTCAACAACCATTCACTGAGCACCTGCTGAGTACAGGCATTGGGAGGAAGTCAGGATGAGGCTGCTGGTGCCTGGGAAAGAACCATCCTGGAACCAGGCAGGCCTGATCTGGACAGTGCTTCCTGGCTGTGTGACTATGACTAAGTCACTTCACCTCTCTGAGCCTCCGTTTCCTCCCTGGTGATGAGTGGACAATAGTTCTTTTCCTTTCAGGGTAGTCAACAGGATTAAATAAGATAATGGGTATCCATCACCCAGCAAGGGATTAGGACTTAATTTTTAAGAACCAGCTGGGCTCCCCAGTGCAGCCTGGGGGACTCACCACCCTCGTTCAATAAACAGAGTCCTCCTGTTGCCTGCTCTGGCGGGCGCTGGGTAGCATTTGCCCTTGTGAGAAGCAGCAGGTCTCAGTTCATGGTTTTGGAGCTCCTGCCCTCTGATTCTCCAGCTGGGGCTGAGAATTGAGGCTGCAATTTCTTTTCTCTGTTCCCAACACCCTCCAGGTCCCCCTTCTGCACTTTCCCCGGCTCCTTCTATGGTGGGAGTTCCAGCAGCTCAGGGAGCTGACTGCCTCTCATGGAATTTTCAGGTTCTCTCTAACCTATCTTTCAAGTCAGACAGTCCCAAATGCACCCTCCCAGTTTGCCTGACAATTCTTCCTGTCATTTCATCATGACACTTCCATGAAAAGTAAAAAAAGGTGGGACAAAAATGTGTGAAGATGAAAAATAGTCCAACTTAAACCCTGCCCTCAGATAGCTTACGGTCCACTGGGGAGACAGACCACAGAAGTCGGGCTTTCAGCACAGCATAATAAGTGCTGTGGGGGGCTGTAGGGGATGGAGAAGGGAACTGTGAAACCCAAAGGAGGCACATGCCTGAGCCCAGGGAGTCAGAGAAGATGATCTGGAAACAGAATAATATCAGTAATAATGATAGCCAACGTTTACTGAGCACCTGCTGAACTCAATGCACCATACGAGAAACTTTATATGTTTTTCTCTACTTTGTACAACAACTCTATTATTATTTTGTGAGGAGATACTACTATTACACAGAAAAGCCTAGTAGTTAAAAGCCCCATCTTTGGAGCCAGACTGCTTGGGTTCAAATCCTGGCTCTGCCAGTTATTAGCTACATGACCTTGAGCAAATTACTTAACCTCTCTGTGCCTCAGTTTTCTCTTCTGTTAAATGGAGATAATGATGATACCTCGTAAGGTTGTTGTGAAGATAAAGTGGAATTAAGAGTATATTAATGTATTTATTAATATGTGAGTATGTAATCTAGAACACACAATAAATACATTATATATTAACAAATAATATATAATATAATAATATGTTGTATATTATGTTGTAGTAACACATACTTATATATAGGATTGTGCCTGGCATATAGTAATCACCAAACAAGTATCATTATTATCCCCAGAGAGAAGGTGGTGGCCAAGAATATTCCAGGGAGAAACAGCATTGAGGTGAGAAGTATCAGGGTGTGTTTCGAGCTCTAAATGGAGTGAATTGAGCAAAGTTGTTATTCTTTTTGTTTTTTAGAGGCAGGGTCTTTTTCTGTCACCCACGCTGGAGTGCAGTGGCATCATCATAGCTCACTGCAGCTTCGACCTCCTGGGCTCAAGCAATCCTCCCACCTCAGCCTCCTGAGTAGCAAGGACTACAGGCATGCATCACCATGCCCAGCTATTTTATTTTTTATAGAGATGGGGTCTTGCTGTGTTGCCCAGGCTGGTCTTGAACTCCTGGCCTCAAACCATCCTCCAGCCTTGGCCTCTCAAAGTGCTGGGATTATAGGTGTGAGCCACCTCACCTGGCCTGTGTTATTATACTTAATTGTGTCATTGTGTTGTGCTGTGAATAACGGTAACAATGGCCAGCACCATCTGACTGGGTCTTTCAAGCTCTCCTCCCTCTGACTGTGTCCTCTCTCCTCCCTCTGCAGAGTGGCCAGAGTTCGTGAGGAACTATGCCCCATGGTGGGCCACTCACACACTGGACTGGCTCAAGTTTGGCAAGAAGGTGCTGGTGGTGCACTTTGAGGACCTGAAGCAGGACCTCTTCGTCCAGTTGGGCCGGATGGTCAGTCTGCTGGGCGTGGCTGTCAGGGAGGACCGGCTGCTCTGTGTGGAGAGCCAGAAGGATGGCAACTTCAAGCGCTCGGGGCTCCGGAAGCTCGAGTATGACCCCTACACTGTAGACATGCAGAAGACCATCTCTGCCTACATCAAGATGGTGGACGCGGCCCTCAAAGGGAGGAACCTCACGGGTGTCCCTGATGACTATTACCCAAGATGATGTGTCCACATGGGGGGAGGGTAGACTAGGAGTCCTGACTGTGCAGGCCCTGAGGACTCAAGACCCCTGGTGACTCCACTGATCTGTCCTCTCTTTGGTTTGGGGACAATCCCCTTGACTGTTCTTTGCCTTCAGTGAGTTTCCTGCATGACAGAGGAGGCTCAAGGGAAGAGATTGTCCAGGCACTACCAGCCTACTCACATGTTCCCCCCTTGGCAACGTGGGGCATCTGGTTTGGTGGGGTTCTAGTTACATGGACTCTTTTCTGTCCCCTGTGTCCCTGCCCCTGCCACTCTGGGTTCCGCTTGTGGGAGGGAGGGCTCATCAGCTTCAAGGAAACTTGCTGGATGCCCCATGGCCTGGGGGGCTTTTGTAAAAACATGGTCCCAGATGCTTGTCCCTTCTGGGCTGAGCTTCCGTAGCCCCCTTCTCATCTCCACTCAAGAAGCACTGGCACTGACGTTTAACTCAGGCCACCTTCTGTTCTAAAGAAAGATTGCTGGGAAGTTTCTCCATGGCCTTAGGCTTCTGACGTCCTGGGTACAGTGGGGTGGCAATGGTGCTCATGGTAGGTTAATTGGCGACACCAAGTGGGGCCGTTGGTGTCATGGGCCCACCCCCAGGCCACACGGCTTCTCAGAAACAAGCTGCTTGCCTTTCCACCTCCAGGGCATAAACCCTGCCCCCTTCTGTCCATGCTGTGTCCGGGAAGTGACCTTGGGATCCTGATCCCAAATCCAAGGAACCTCAGGCACCAGCAGTGAACCCACAAGGATGGTCACCTGCCACGTGCAGAATTTGAGTTAAGAGAGAGCCCCAGTGATACATCTCTCCACGATGGGCTCTAGTCGGTCTTACACTGCCCTTCTGACCCCTACAAATGGGTCCTTTGCTATCCAGGGGAGACAGCAAGAGTGCTCTTAATCAGATGGAACCATACCCAAAATGGAACCCCACTACCTTCCCAGACCACCTATCTCCCCTTGATCATAGTCCAACAGGCCAGTTTCCCTTGGGGGCTCTTTAAGGCATGGGGTGAATGAAATTGCGTCATTTCTCTGTACAAACACTGCTCTCTTGATGCTGAGATACCAAACCATAGGATTTCTGAGGACCTGAATCACGGAGCATCAATCTTACAAAGTGTTGGTCCAGGGTCCCATCTCTTCCCCAACCCTGGACACCAGTGGCTTCCCGCCCGCTCCACACCTGCACCATCCATCGTTGTGTAGATGAAAAAGCCATAGATCCCAGCCTCTGTGCTATTCTGCTGGAGCAGCCTCCCTAAGCGGTCCCTCTGCAGCCTTGGGATGCAGGTAAATGCTCATTCCCAAGCAGCAAAGAGACCACGGAGAAGGTGCATGTAAAGAGATATATTTTTGTAAGAGGAATATGATTAATACATTCCGCCCCTTGGAATCTGGCCATGCAAAGAAAAGGGCACAGGGATTAGGCCTGTGCCACCCCTCCCCAGTTCCCTCATCTGTAGGATTTGGGCTGCCCCAAGCCCACCCAGGAGGCTCTGAATGTATTTTGTACTGTGTTTCTTTCCCCCAGGTGAATTTCTAGTCTTTTTTCATGAAGCAGTGGAGGGTGTGGCCTCCCTTCTATTGGGAGGTCAGCTCTCTCTGGGAGACTCTTGGTCTAAGACCTAGGTCAGTTCTTTGCTGGTGGTCCCCTCTGACCACAAGCTTCTGTCTGACAATTCCTCAGGTCAACACCATCATTAAATGCGAGTTTTGTTGATGATTCTGCCAGGTGGTAGAGTGTTGTGTAAGACAGGTTCACAAATGGGATGTTTTCCTGGTGTGTGTATAGTGTGTGTGTGTGTGTGTGTGTGTGTGTGAGAGAGAGAGAGAGAGACAGAGACAGAGACAGTGAGACAGAGAAACAGAGACAGAGAGAGAGAGACGAGAAACAGATAGACAGAACATGTTCAGGGTGATGGGCGGGTTGGTGTATAACTGCTTTTGTGCCTGTATGACCCTGGCATCGCTGCTTAGGAAGAATTACGTGCCTCTGTGTGTAAAATTGCCTTGTGTCCACCTGCCTCGCTATGTTTTGAGACTGTATCCCGCAAGTTGCCATGATGACCATCCCATTTTTAATGTGTCTGTGCAGGTTCTTGTGTATGGGATTGCACCTATGCAAAGGAGGAAATGGTCAATGTGCATGAAACCCATGTGTGAGAAGCTGCCTGTCTGTTTATAGAGGGTATGTCTTCTGCATGTACCTTTTGTCCATGGCTGCTGTGAGAGGGAGGGACTGTGGGGAGAAGTGGTAAGTGGGATGAGATCACTAGAGTGTCATGAAAATGTTCCTGCCTAAGTATGTGCACAGATATGGAAAAGGTTATCTATAAGAGGTGTCCCTTCTGCGTACGTTTGTGTGTGAGAGAGAGTGTGTGTGAGGGGGAGAGAAAGAGAGAGAGAGAGAGATACCCTGAGCCTAACACTTTGCACAGGCATATGCAGCAGGGAAGTCAGTGAGAGTCCAGGAGAACAGAGAAGTCCCCTCTGCTCCCTGGTGGGTGCGGATGAGGTTTTCTAAACCTCCACATACTGCTGAAGGAAGACCCTGTGCTCTTCCTCCTCGTGCTTCGGGGGACATCTGTGAGGAGGTACTGATTCCAGGGGCTGCTTCCCAGCCAGAGGGAGACCAAAGTGTTGTATACTGACACACGGACAGTAAGCAGGGGAGTAGCAGGGCCAGATAGAGGAAAGAGAAAGGGGCTTCTCCTCCCCTCAGGCAGGGAGAGCTCAGAAGGACTGAGAGTGCTGGGGAGACTGGTGGGGATGAAAGAAGATCTCAGAAAGGGTGTGAGTTTGTTCCAGAATCCAGAAGAATAGGGCCTTTCTCTAAGGGTTCATCTTGGCTCACAAAGTTCATTCTGGGATGACTGATTGAGCTCTGATCTGGGCCCGGAATACACTCTGTCCCCAATATTAAACCAAGTCTGACCTGGTCACAGACTCAGCCCAATCCTAGAGCCTTGAACCTGAGTCAAAGTTAAGCCCTGATCCTGATCACAGACTGAGCCCTAATCCTGTGCACATACTGATCCACGAACCCTCATTCCTGCCCCACGTTGACTGAGTCACATTGGACTGAGTCCCAAACTACTAATATTGAGCCTTGACCCTAGTCATTGACTATACTCCAACCTCGGTCACAGACTGGGCCCTTACCTGCCCCAGAACTAATGCTGATAGTGTCTCCTGACTGAGCCCTAATCTCTGTCATGGACTGAACTCTGATTCTGGTCACAGGCTGAGCCCTGAACCAAGGTGCCAGTTTTCCTTCACTTTTCTAAATACTATCTGTGCAACCAAATCCTCCCAACTGGAGGTGCAGGAAGCCATGCAACGTCTAGCTCCAAGCTCTCAGGGATCCTTCTCAGAACCCACAGATTATGTGCCTTATGCAAATCTCCACTTTCCACCTGCTCCCACCACAGATCACCGTCAGGTGGGAGGGGGTGGCGCCAAAGCTGTTTAGGCCAAAGGTGGGGCTGGACAGTTTACCAGCCTCTTCTTTGGCTGATTTCTGCCTTTCCTATCACACTTCATCAGCCATCTGGAATAAAACATATTTCAGACCCAGAAGGAACCAAGGTAGCATTCATTCATTCATTCAATATTTACTGAGCACCTACCATGTGTCAGGCACTGCTCTCGATTCTAGGAACTAAAAGAGTAACAAGACCGACAAAAATCTATGCTCCAGCAGCTGACACTTTACTGGTACTGAGCAGATATCTCAAAGTGATCAGAAAACTTTCAGGGAGATGATGGTGAGACAAAGAAGGAAAGGGTCTAGGGTGGTTCCTGACCAACCCCATGAGGTGGGTAGAACAGAGATCGTTAACTCCATTTTATAGGGGGACATCGGTGCTCAGAGGCAGGCAGCGGCTGACCCAAGCCACACAGAAACTAATAGTGTTACCCACACAACCGGTGGGTTCAATGGCTTGACGGGTGAGCACAACCAAGGAAGATTTAACAGGGGGACTTTACTTGTCACAAGTAAATAGGACACTAGGGATGGTTCCCAAGCAGTGCCTCCCTGAACAATGGTGAACACAGGGCTCTTGGGCTGGTGAGCCGAGCCATTGAATGCAGAACTGGGGTCAAGGCCACACAGGTGCGGTTGAGGATCATGCTTCCATATACATCGCATGCATAGAAAATGGCCAACAAGTTCCTTCCTGGGATTGGGCAGGATGTGGGGTTAGTACGGTAATGAGGAGAGTTTGCCAAAGTTCATCTCCAACTCAGGCATCTGTGGGTCCAACTGGGTTTTGCTTTTCCAGGGCTGAGCTTCTTCCTGGAACTTTTTTGAAACAGCAAGAACTCAAGGTGCAACAGTCACCAGTGGATATCTTTTCACAGTGCATCCCCCAAAACCCTAGGCTGCATCCCCCAAACCCAGAAAGCCTAGGTTGCTATAGCAGAGCTGGGGCCACGGCCTCCTCCAAGGGTCTAAAGGTCCTTTCCACGTACAGAGAGTGACATGGCCCTTGCACCTAAAGAGGAAGGAAAGTTTTGGATCCAGGAGTTCCCCCGTGCTGGGTCCATGCCTGGCCTGGAAGCCGGGGCATCTAGACGCTCGTTCTGCTGCCGCCTGCGGCTCCAGGACTCAGGAGAACAAGCAGGGCTCAGAATCTACTGATTTGGGGGATTTCTTCTGGATTCTCCTATAACCCCGGAGGAGGCTGCAGATACATCCCAGTGGACAATGCAGGAATGGGTAGAGGGGGAGGCAAAAAGAAACCTGGGAGCAGGTCCTGCAGGGACCCAGCCTCCTTCCAGAGGCCGGGCCCCCTTCCTTCCCCTTTCTCTCCTTCACTGTTTTCTCGCCCCATCCCGCCCCCTTTTCTCTCTGTTTTTCTTTAGCCAGCCTCCTGTTCTCAATTCCCCTCTTTGTGGTCTCTGATTTCCTCCAGCTGCTCATTAAATCTCTTTTCTTTCCTGTCTTTCTGCCCCTCCTTCTCTTTTCTCGTCTCCTCTTCCTTCCCCCTCTTTCTCTCCCTCTCTTTCTCTCTTCCTTGATGTTTGTTTCTGCCGTGCAAAATCTCTCCATCTCTACCTCTTGATCTCTGAGCTCTCTGCCTCTCTCTCCACCTCCCTCCCCCCACCCCTCTTGTTCTCTCCCATCTCCTCATCCTCTTCCTGAAGAGTGGGCGACTCAGCAGGATCCAGACCTAGTGAGACAAACGCTACCCAGGCTGGTAACCAAGGAAGTGGTTTCCTTAGCAACAGAATCTGCAGGCACGGGCTCCACTGCCCCAGCCCTTAGCTATTACAGTAAGAGAGAGAGAGAGGATGGGAGGGGCAAGCTTTAAAACAATAAGGATACTGCTACATGCTCCTAATGAGAGGGGACAGTGCTCAGAGACAAGCTCAGTGCCTGGTACTTTGGGGACACTCAAAAATATGAGAAATGTGGGGCTTTGGGATCAGAGAGTGGCATATAGTATGCAGAGAGCTGGGGGAAGAATCTGCAGGACCTGGTGACATACTGAATGTGGAGGTGGGGCAATAACAAAGAAAACAAAGAAGACTCCAAGGTTCTGGCCTGGGCAGCTCCAGGGAGGGAGCAGAGAAGCCAGGGAGGAAGGGAGAAAACACTTTGAGTTAATATGGCTTCATGTGCCCAAGAGTTCACCACCTAAGTCAGGGTTGCGGGGAGGGAAGGTATAGAGATGACAGAAATATCTCATTCACTTCTGTCTTATAAATAGGCAACGAGGAACATGGGAGAAGGAACATGTGTAGTTTTAAATTACTTAACTCTGAGAAGTTAAAGAATTTGCTCAAGGGACAGAAAAGTTGGTGGCAGCACTTGGATTTGAACCTGGGGATGATCCAAGGCCTGTCCAGAGGGTGGAGGGGACAGAAGAAGGTAAAATAAGCAGAGATAGAGAGGCAGAGAAAGGACACAGGGAGAGAAACAGAGAGAGATTTAAATCATTGATCTGGCTCTTCTTCCCACGGGGAAAACAAAAATATGTTCACTTTTAGAGAAATGAGAGGAGACAAAGGCGCCCCACTGTATGATAGCTTTGGCGGTTATAAATAACTGTCCCCAAAGAAAACACCTGTCAGGACACATTTGCTTCCAGAGAGACAAATTGTATCCCCGGTCCATGTTGATATTTAAATAACTCAGAGTGGATGTCGGGGGCGGAGGGCAGAAAGTTGATCAACGTAACACAGAAACCTAGCTTGGCTTTTCCAAAAAGCAATAAAACGGGCAGGTGAGGAGAGCTGTAAATCTGGAGGATAATAATAACCATCCTCGCAAAAGCAACATGTTTATTTATCATGTTTGCAGGTTTACTATTGCCCCTCAAATTTACAGTCAACAATCTGCCAGTGAGCACAGGGAGGAACACGAGAATGAGAACAAACTGGCAGAGCACTGAGGAGGAAGAAATAATAAAATATTTATCCCCTTGCCCCACCCTCCCTGCCACGGCTGCCTTAAATCCAATTTCAAACAAAGGTAGTGATTTATCCAAGCAGGGCTGGGCAGCTCTATTTCAGGCCTCTGACAGCTAATTGAAATGAGCAGTCATTATGGAATGAAATGTGTTGCAGCAAAATGATTTTTGTGTATTCTGGAGTCATTTGCTAAACAATTATGGAGAAAGGAGAAGTCAGCCAGGGGTGAGAGAGAGGGCATAGCACTTGAGAGTGACAAGACTTTTGCGTGTCCTTTCAAAGTAGGGGACAATAGGGAGGAAGAGAAATTCTTTTCTGAAACATTATTTAGGTACTTAATCTGTTACCATAATTACCTGGGCTTCCAGAACTTGGAATGCTTAGGTGTTATCCCAGACCTCCTGAATCAGATTTTCTAAAATATGGGGACCAGAAGTCCTCCCTTATTTCCCAAAGCTTCCCAGGTATAGGGACCACTGCAATGAGAGATGGTGCACCAGGATGGTGGGTTACAATGATCCTGTAGACTTGCAGTGAGGCAAAGGTGTGCTTATAATTGACTTGTAGGTAACCGCTGATCCCAGTGTAGATGCTGCTATGACAGCAGAGTACAAAGCATTATTGATAGCACCGGTGGATCCATGGCTTCTTAGGCATTATGATCTGTGTATTGCTAGAGCTGGCAGAGTACCTGGCACATAGTAAGTGCTATGGAAAACGCCTGTTGATTTTCTAAAATAAGTGGATCAAGGATTATTAAAGGATATTGAGATAAAAGCCACAAGTCACTTACCAGAGGAGGTCTGAGGTAGTCCTTTGGCTGCCCTGAATATTAGCTCTAGTAATGTAGAATTGTTTTTTATTATCCCAACCCCATCTGGGATGGCCAAAGCCAGTGGCGTGTGGTGCAGTCCACCATCCTAGCTCTCAACAGCCAATGTATCTCTTCACAAATTCACATTCAGTGGTGTCCCATGGATATTTTAAAATTGGCCATGGTGGGAATATACATCATGGAAATTGGCAAATGCTACAAATCAGGTTTTTCTTTTTATTTCTTCTTTCCTTTCTTCCTCCCTTTCTCTCTCTCTCTCTTCTTCTTTTTCCTTTTTTTCTTCTTTCTTTCTTTTTCTTTTTTTTTTAAAAACAGTTGAGTATTTACCAGCACACCACTGCCCAAATTACACAGGCACACACCATGCTATTTCTTTTCTTTTCCATATCTTCATTCTTACTGTCTCCTCCACCTGAAAGCCTTTATCTGGCTGACGTCTTGGCCTCCTCCTCTTCCTGCCAGCTTCCCCTGACTACAGAGACAAGATTTGATTCCTCCTCTAACCTCCCTAATCACAGTTCTGGACATGGCAATTGTGTTTAGTAATCTGGTGTGTGTGTGTGTGTGTGTCTTACCAAGATATGAGCTTCATTAGGATAAACAAAATCTTCATTTCTGGATTCCCATTGTGCCTCCTGGCACAGACTAGATGATATGCAAATGTTCAGCTGATGAAAGAATGAGTACATCAATTATATTTAACATTATCTACCAATCTGTTGGCCTCCAAAACCTTTGAGTCAGTGGATAGAAGGATCTGCCTGCCCAGACGTCGGCCAAGGAGAAAGGGAAGTAAGAAACAACTTACAGTGATGATAGTAGCTAATACTTATTGAACAATAATTCTGTGCTGAGCACTATCCTGGGAGCTTCACATATGAAACATTACTGAAGCATCCCTTGGGGGGCAGGGAATCTTATTGCCCCTATTTTTCATTTGAGGAAACCAAGCCTCAAAGAGGTGAAGCTGTTTTCCCAAGGTCACACAGCTTAGAAATAGTGGACTTTGAACCCAGGGAGTCTAGTTCCAGAGTCCTTGTGTTTAAACACTATACTGTATCCTAGCAGAAAGCATGTGTCCAGAGTCAAGAAGACAGGGTGGGTCTTGCAAGGCACAGTGAGGGTTGTCGGTGGCAGCATCCAGCAAGCAGGAGACTGCTGCAGCACAAGAGATGAGGGAAGAAAACAGAGTCAGCAAAGTGCTGGCCTTTCTGGGGCTGAGGGCCCATGGGGTGAGGTGAGATGAAGACCAGGCCACCATGAGGGAAGCAGGCTGGGAGCTGGTGGTACAGATGCCTTTGGGTTCTTAGCTGCACAGTTGGTTTATAGGTTCCCATGGCAACTGCCAAGCAATAATCTCTTACTCCACAACTCAGTGGTTCCCTAGAAATTCTTTCTTCCGTGCTTCCACCAACACACCCCGCAGCTTATGGAGGCAGGGTGGCAGTTTCCTCTCCAGCAATGACTACACTGGAGAAGAAACCACAGCCCAAGTCCCTTTTGTTATAACAATGGAGGAGGGAAATTTGAGGGGAGGCAGAAAAGAAAGAGAGAAACGGGACTTAAAACCTCAAAAGTCATATCATCCAACTGGGAAGGGACTGAGAGGGGAAGAAGAATTCTCAGACTGCCCTTAAAAGTCTAATGAAAACTATGAGTTGTTTCTCCAGAAAAATGAATACAAGCACATATATACATGCATGCAAAGTTTTATGTATAGTTTTAAGGAACATTAGGACCCAAATTAGGAAATTAAACATCAATGAATGCAGTGGTTTCCAAATTAGGGCAGTGGAATCCTATCTTAATCAAAACCAAATGCAAAATCCTAATCTCATAGTGGTTCTGAAGCAGAAATGATTTTGCACCCCAGGGAATATTCAGCAATGTCTGAAGATACTTTTGGTTTTCACAACTAGGGGAAGGGGGAATCACTAATGTCATCTAAAGGGCAGAGGCCAAAGATGCTGCTCAACATACTGCAGTGCACAGAACAGCCCACCACAACAAAGTGTGATCTGACACACAATGTCACCAGTGTTGACATTGACAAGCCCTGGTGTAATATAATAAATAAAGGTGTGGAGTAGGGGATGGAACACCTCCAGTGTCAGACAAACCTGGTTTATGTTTAGACAGCCATGACCCAGGGCCAGTCATCAAATGTCAGAGAGCCTTAGTTCTCTCATCTCTAAAATGGAGGTCATCATGGAATTTAACTTATGGGAATGTTGTATTAGTCACTGTACTATATAGACAGGGGGAAAAACGAGTTAAACAGTATTATTATGTTTATTATCATTACTACTATTGTTAATGGTGTCATGGAAGATTTTACAAGTGAGGAAATCAGTTTGTAATAACTCAAAGAACTGTCTGCCATTGGCTAACCTAAGGGATCAAGGACATGATTAAGCCATGAAGTACTTTCATATACACACGAAAACCTGGCACAACAATGTGGTCATGAGGCTTCTTTTCTCTGTGTAGCTTATAAACTAGTCCTAAAGGGTATAAACTTCTCTCGGTAATGTCAAGTAGGGAAACCTGTCAAATACTACCTTGAAGAAGCCAGAAGAAACCCACATGGACATGTCCAGTGTGGCAGATTTGTGCAAAACCCCACCTTATAATTGTACAACTATGTTTCCCACTTTCACCTATTCAAACATCAACATTCATCCTCGGGGAAATCTTGATTCAAGAAATCTAATTATGTTGCCTCTCTTTGCTTGGGGTGATATGAAAGCAGAGCCTGAAGCAAGGATTTGTGTATAGGTTGTTTAATTGACAGATGGCCTTAGGGAGCAGGAGAAGTGAGACAAGAAAGAGAAAGACAATGTATAGTGCATTATCAAGTCATGACTTTGGGTCACGAGGGTGTGATTCTATTAGGACCTCCTAAAAAGTACATAGCATGCCCCCCAGAATCAACTGCCAGAAGGAGTTGGGAGTATCTATTCATCAGCTCTCCAGTTTTACTGTTGAAGGTTGTCCCTGGGGCTAGTAACTCCCCTTGCATAGGACCAAGCAAGATACAACAGGAGATCATGACACTGGAGAAGCCAAGGGCCAAAAGTAGGATATGTGGCATAAGCTTGAGGCAAGATACAAAAGATAGAGTGAATGGGAAGCCTCACAAAACTGTCTATGCTAGCCACAACTGAAATCAGAAGTGGGCTGACAGCTGCAAGTTAGAGCACCAGATGAAATATTACAGCAATGGTATTATGGACACAAATTTTCTGAGGTTCTTGCTAGGTTTAAGTCTCACCTCCACCAAATATGAAACTCTCTGTGTCTCAATTTTCTTTTCTGTAAAGTAGAAGTAAAAGTACCTATTTCACAGAGCCATTGGGAAAATGGAATAAGCTTGTGTTTATAAAGTATTGAAATATAGTAGGTGCTCTGTAAACAGGAGCTACCACCCTTATGCCTGAGGAGCAGCCCTGGCCTGAAAGCAATTTCTGCTGGGTATGGAATCTACTCCACTCTCATTAACCTGTATGACACAATTTATGTCAGGCACAGAGTAAATTCCCAGAAAATAAAATTTGGTGACTCTGGGGGACTCTGATGCCAAAGGTCAGATGAAGGACAGATTGGCAAAGGATAAAGGGAGAAACAAATCACTAGTAGGCTTTTGGGGGTTTAATGCTGCAATAATAATCTTCCACTAGAAAACCTCATCAGAGTCATCCCCAAGTCCTTATCAGTACCTAGTATCCAGAGCAGGTTTCAACTGACATTGTCTCTATAGAACAGACAAAACTCTTTTTCTTACTCTTCCAAGTAGAGAAACTACCAAACCAATAGGTAGTGGGTCTCAAATTCAAATGCCCAGAGGAGCCAGATAAGTAGCACAAGTGAATTAAGTGTGAAGAAATTTCACGTACTGAACACAAAAGAATATTTCTGATTTACACAAAGAAATATATTCTACCCCTGTAATTTTCATGAAACATGGGTTTCTCATAGCCTTTGTTTAATTCTCACTTTTGGTAGAGACATACAGAGAAATTTACTTCTCTACTACAAGAAAAATGTGCCAGCACAGTACTAAATGGCAGCTAACTCTGTGTTGAAGAAACAGTAGGGAGTGGTGGGAACTGGAGATCCTATGTCTCAGTGACATCACAGAAAATCATGAAGTAGGGAATTAAAAGAATCAGTCTCTTCACTAAAACAACCATAAGCTGGTGAAGACTGAAAGAATCAACTTTTTGAAACTTGGGAATTTAATCCAAAAGTTACAACAACCAAGGGAATGCTTAATGAAGAAAAGAGAAGCTGAACTTCAACATTTAAGGAAATCTTTGTCAGGTCACTATCTAATCATTGAGATGATGGAACAGAGACTTCACTGACCACACATGACAAGGAATACAGACTTTGTAAAAATAGCTTGGAAAAGTTACTGAATAAATGAAAAATTGCATCCTCAAATAATCAACAACAGTAAATCCTGGGAGCAGGGAGGATGTGATATCCAGAGTTACCACTCTATAATATTCAACACAACCAGCTCTCACAAGGCATGCAAAGGAATGAGAAAGTATGACCCATTCAAAGGGAAAAATAAATAAACAGAAACCATCCCTGAGAAAGCCCAGAACTTGGAGCAACTTGACAATAATCTTAAATAAATAGTTCAAAATATATCTGAGCAATTAAAGGAAACCATGAACTTAGAACTAAAGTAAATCAGGAAAATGATGTATGAATAAAATAAGAATATCAGAAACAATATTGAAACTATAAAAAGAAACCAAATAGAAATTCTATACCTGTAAAGCAAAATAACTGAAATGAAAATTTCACTAAAGTGAAACTGAGTGATTTGAGTGGACAGAAACAAAGAATTAGTGAACCAGAAGACAGGAAAATTAGAATGATCTAGTCTGAGGAACAGAAAAGAAAAAGAATAAAGAAGAGTGAACAGAATCTAAGGAACATAGGACACTATCAAGCATAACAACATACACATATAGGATTTCCTGAAGGAGGAGAGAAAGATGAAAGGATATAAAGAATAGTTGAAAAAAATAACAGCCCAAAACTTAACAAATTTGATGAAATACATGAATGTACACATCCAAAAGCTCAATAAACTCTAAGTAGAATAAACTCAAAGAGATTCATATTGAGACATTTTATAATCAAATGGTCAAAAGACAAAAACAGAGAGAACCTTGCAAACAGTAAAAGAGAAGTGATTTGTCCCATACAAGGGTTCCTCAATAAGATTAACAGCCAATTTCTTATCAGAAACCATGAAAGCCAGAGGGCAGTGGGATATTAAAAGTCCTGAGAGGAAAAAAAAACTGCCAACAAAGAATTCTATATCCTGCAAAACTATTCTTCAAAAATAAAGAAGAAATAAAGACATTCCCAGATAAACAAAAGCTGAGGGAGTTCCTTGCTAGTAGACCTGCCCTACAACAAATGCTAAAGGAAGACATTCAGGCTGAAATGAAAAAACAGTAGACAGTAACACAAGGCCATGAAGAATTAATGAACTCTGATAAAGGTAAATACATAAGTAAACATAGAATCTAGTATTCTTGTATTTTTAATATAATTTGTGACCCTACAACATAAAGGTGAGTAAAGGAGATGGTGGAGCTGTATAGGAGAAATTATGTCTCATGAAGGAGATGACTACCACTTAGCTTCAGTCAATTATTCTTACATAAGCTACAGCAGTTTCTAGAGCCTCAAATTTTTCAAGAGACTTTTAGGTAAAATCTCCTAACTTTTTATCATTTAAAATACAACATTGGCCAAACAAAATATATTTATAGATTACATGTGGCCCCATGATCAGCTGGCTTATAAACGTTATACTGAAGAAGCCAAAAACCAATGACATTTTACACTCTATGATCTATACATAGCTTTAATCTTCCTTCTGCCCCCTAATAAGCTTGTGAGGTCAGAACTCTGCAGTTAGAAACAAGTGGAAGCCCTGGGATCAATAGTGCTTGGTCTCTCAGAAAGAAAGGCAGGGCTTTGAAGAGGGAGGATAAAGTTTTCTGCCCCAGAGGTAGAACACTCAGGATCACTCTGAACAGGGATTTCTTAATCTTTAATCCTGAAGACAAGTCTTCAGTGTATGGTGATACAGACTGTGCACTGCAAACTCTGGTTGGTGTTGGACTGCTGGGAGGGAGTGAATGGCCTGGAGTCTAATTCCCTTCCTCCAAGCAGGTGAGTATGTAAATTATTCCCAGAGCTAGAGAACCAGAGCCAGAGGGATCTTGGAAACTCTCGGCTTCAAACTCTTTATGTATCATGGTGTGATTGGGATCCTGATAATGGGAAGAAGTTGCTTGAAGCAAAATCAATGACTATGATGAGTGAAGAATTGCTGACATTAAAGAAGAACTGAACCAGTACAGGCACTCTGCTAAACACTTTACATAGATGAACTCAATTAACCTTCACAATTCTATGGCATTTCACAGAAGGCGGAATTGAAACTCAGGGAGGTGAAGTCACTTGCCCAAAAGTCACACAAGGGAATAAATAGAGATTCACACCCATGCTGTCAGCACCAGAGCCTGTGCTCTTTATTTGTTTATGAATGTGTAGTCTGCGCAAGAATAATAGCTCATTCCTGTTCCACTGGGCATTGGCGGGGAACTGGAATCTTCTAACTGCTCATCCCTCATATGTCAAGGGGCTGGAACACCTGGGCATCTTTCTCTATCCCATGTGGCTTCCCCAGCTTGGCGGCTTCAGGGAAGCACTTCTTATTGGTGGTCAGGCTTCCCAAGGCATGTGTCCTGAGGGGGAGTGGGTGCAGGCAGAGGCAGAAGGTGTATTGACTTTATAGATCTAGCCTCAGAAGCCACAGAGCATCATTTCCTCATAGTCACAAGCCCACCCAGATTCAAAGGGAGGGGACATCGATCCTATCTTTGATGGGGGAGTCAACATTCCACGTAAGAAGTAGAGAATGGGAGTGGTAGAAAATTTCTGGAAGGCACTGGATGATGTCTGCATGCCCCTCTGAATCTACTTCCCTGCCTCTCCTCCTTACCCTCTTCTCAAGAGGCTGACCTGTGTGGGCTGAGTCAGAAGAGAGCTGGCAGGAGATCAGGGGAGGGAGCAGAGGGAGGCAGGAAATTTATTCTTCTGGCCTCCTCCCTGCAGGGCAGCTGTAGGCTGGCTCTGCCTCGGATCGCAGCCCTGCTTTTGCTTCTTTGCACATTCTCTCCTTCCAAGTTCCAGGAACTGACCCTTTCCTTCCTCCTTTTGAGGCTGGAAGTGGAAACAGCTTCCTAGGCCACCACACTCTCCTGAGGGTCCCCCACACTCTGATGGCACCTTCATAGACATCCATCTGTAATGAAATCTTCCTGAATTATCCTAACCTCCTCCTGGGATTCTGACTGAAACATAGTGAGACTGACATCTAGTTGTCTCTCTAATATCATTCATTCATTAATTCATTTATTGATCCATCATTCATTTATTTGCATGTTCACTCACTCCTTGGGAATTCCTTGGCTCACACATTCACTCAGCACTGCGGCCTCCCTTCACTTACCCAACACATCCCACAAAAGCATCCAGTCCCCTGCCTCCAGATCCAGGCTGCTCTGTGAGAACTGAACCACAGTGTGATTTTTCCAGCAACTCTTTCTTCAGTCAAAATCTATGTATCCCACTCTCTAATCATGGACCTGGATTTTGTTCAGAAATACTAGACCTACAAAACCCTGCCTTCTCCAGGTCTCAGTCCTCCCCACCGTAACCCCAGGGTGCTGAGCTGAGTGATCCCCTAAGGATTCAGTGTGTCCTTGCAATGGGAAGTCTAGGGGCATATGTAGGACTTGGAATCACACAAACCAACTCACTGAGAGAAACGAGGTCCATGAGGGGAAGGGCCTTGCCCAAGGGCACATCATATTTCACACCTACTTTTCCTGTTGTCAAAACTCTGATTTAGAGGAAGCAGCAGGATTATGTGCCTTCTCTCAGCACGTTGATGGGCCGAGTGAGCCAAAGCCACAGGGCCCCAAACTGAGACCTAAAGGAGCCTGACCTACAAAAAACCACACCCATTTCCTCGCCTTTGTCAGCTTTACTGGAAAGCCAGCCATCCACCCTTCCCTCACCTCCCAATGCTGTGGAAAAGGTTTAATTAGTAAACACGCCTTTAAATCAAGCTGGTGTTACAAGGAGATGGTTAAGTGCTAATTATTGTTATCATAGGCCACTTTCCACCTCATTAAATGCATGGATTTGGTAATTGTTAGCTAATTCCAAAGAGAAACCAGGGGCCCCTCAAGTGTTAGGATTACATCTTTCCTCAGCAATTGACCTAATTCTCAAGATACAGGATGGCAGGCCTGTTGGTCTCAGGACCTGAATGGGATCCTGTGGAAAGAAGATGGGCTCTGAGCTCACCTTCCTGGTTTCAAGTCTCGACTGTCACTTCCCAGTGGTGTAGCCCTAGGAATGTTGTTTCATGTTCTTGATAATCAGTTTCGTAATCTAGAAAATGAGACAAGTGTGTGTGGCTTGCCTGGCCTATCAAAGGCATTTAATTAGCATTATCAATATTAATACATCCTCCACCATGGGCTTATTGTTTTCTTTCGTCATGTTCTTTGGTCATGTTCTTTATTAAAGTATATTTCACACACAAGATTTGCCAATTTCAGATATGTGATTTGACGAGTTTTGACAGTCACATATACAGTCACGTAATCACCATCACCATCATGCAATACAACATTACCATTTTCCCAAAAAGTTCTTTCCCGACTTTTACAGTTTATTCCTTTCCTCTGCCTCATGGCTCCCTGGCCATCACCAACCTGCTTCCTATCATTATAGTTTTGCCTTTTCTAGAAATTCATATGAATGGAATTATACAATGAGTCTTGTTTCTTTCAGTTAACCTGCTGCTTTTGTGACTTATCCATGTTGTTGCGTGTCTGAGCGGTTCATTCCTTTCACTGCTACGCAGTGCCCTACTGTATGGACAAACCACAGTTTTTTGACCATTCACCAATTGTTGGCAATTTGAGTTATTTCCAGTTTAGAATAGCTGCTATAAACATTTACATATAGGTCTTTGTATGGACATATGCTTTCATTCTCTTGAGTAAATACCTATGAGTGAAATTTGGGGTCACAAACTAAGTGCAGGTTTAACTTTATTTAAAAAAAAGAAATCACCAAACTGTTTCCCAAAGAGGCTGTACCATTTTATATTCCCACCAGCTATGTTTGAAAGTTCAGTTGCTTCACATTCTCACCAACACTTGGTATTGTCAAGGGATTTTTTATTGTTTGTTTTTGGTTTATGGGTTTTTTGAGTCAGGGTCTCATTCTGTTGCTCAGACTGGACTGTAGTGGTGCAGTCATAGCTCACTGCAGTCTTGAACTCCTGAACTCGAGTGATCCTCCCACCTCAGCCTCCCAAGTAGCTGAGACTATAAGGTTTAATACCACCATGCTTGGCTAATTTTTTATTTTTATTTTTTGTGTAGAGACAGGATCTTGCTATATTTCCTAGGCTAGTATTGAACTCCTGGCCTCAAGTGATTCTCCCACCTACTAGCTAGGATTACTGGCATGGGCCACCATGCCCAGTCATGGTATTGTCAGTCTTTCTACTTCCAGATATTCTGGTGAGTATGAGTGGCATTTCATTGTGGTTTGTATTTGCATCTCTTCGCTAATGAATGATATAGCACATCTTTACATGTGCTTACTTACTATCTCTATGTTTTCTTTACTGCAGTGTTTGTTCAGTTATTCTGTCTGTTTTTTAATTTGTTTTTTTGTCTTATTAATGAGTTGTAAGCATTATTTACATATTCTGATAACAAAATTTACTGAATATACATATTTACATCAAGTTGATGGCTTCCCTTTTTATTTTCTTAACAGTATTTTTTGAAGAGCAAAAAAAATGTTCATTTTTGAGGGAACAAAAATGAAAAAAACAAAGTCCAAGTTTGTTTGTTTGTTTCTTGGTTTATGGGTTTTTTGAGGCAGGGTCTCACTCTGTTGCCTAGACTGGAGTGTAGTGGTGGGAGAATCACTTGAGGCCAGGAGTTCAAGATTAGCCTAGGCAATATATCAATTTTTCTGTTTTAAGTGGTGCTTTTTCTGGTCTATTTAAGAGATCTTTGTTTCAATTTCACATGCTCTTGTGAACCCAGGCATATCAAGGGCTCCTAATTTCTAGCGCTTTCCAAAGAACATCACTATCTGTTTCTTCCATCCTCTTCACTCTCTCAGTTCTCTTCTCCTTGGCATGGCTTCATCTTTTGTGTCTTCTGTCTCTCTACCCTACCTCATTCGCACCATCAAAACACATCTGCCCTCTGCCTCATTCCCACTCCCAGTTTGGGGAGAGCTTGTAATCTGTTGTTAAAAGGGATAACGATTCATATTCTTCTGTTCCTAGTAACTTAGTTACCTTTTCAAGGAGACCTGCAGGTGGTAGCTCCTTACCCCAAGGGGACAGTGTTCATAGAAACATTTTTTTCTCAGTTATTACAGCAGATTGGTGGGAACCACTTGGTTCTCCTGATGCTAAAAGTACACCACACCTGTGGATGTCTCTGGGTGAGGCCAGAGGCTATACTTGGAAATTAGTGGCAAATAAGTAGAATGTGTATTGTTGACAAATTGGATTAAAACTAGTGGCTTGTTGATTTCAGCTAATGGCTGTTGTCCCCCTATGGTGCTGGTTGTGTCTCTCAACCTAATTTTGTAATCTGAGTGTTATTTCTAACTCATTGGATGTGCTAAGAACACCCGACCACATTGCCTTTGCTGTTAACCAGCTTATAGTTTCCAAAACTGTTTTAGGTTCATTCCTCCTTTGATTATTTCAAATATACTCAGAAGAGGTATTTCTATTTTCATTCTGTACATGAGGAAAGTGAATATCAGTGTGGGTTAAATAACTTGCCTGGGGTTGGACAGCCAGACCTCGGTAATGCACCACTGACCTTTCCATCTGCTCCTGATAGTGATGTCCTTGAAAGCCAAAATTTATGGTGCATTTACTTTGTGTAGGCACTGTTTTAAGTGTTGTCCATGCTTTGTCTTATTTGCATTGACCAGCTATTGTCTCAATAATGCTACATTGCAAACCACCCAGTTCAGTGATTCAAAACAGCAATCATTTATTTTTACAGGTTTAAGTGTGGGCTGCAACATGGCAGGTCCAGGCTGGACTCCAGGTCATATGCTCCAGATTAAAGGTTGAGCTCAAATTTTTCCATATGGGTTGATTCTGGGGTTCAAGCTGAAGAAGCAATAACTACCTAGGAGAAGCTTTGCTCATGGCAATGACAAAAGCACAGGAGAGAATTTCCAAGCACGTTTGTAGTCTCTGCTTATAACACATCTGCTAACATCCCATTAGCTAAAGAAGTCACATGGCAAACCCAAAATCAAGGAATAGGGAAATATACTCTGACTCCAGTAAAATGAACTGCCAAGTCACATGGCATAAAATCAAGTAGGGATGAAGAATTAGAGCCAGTAATTCAACCTACCATGCCACTGAATCCCAACAACTCTAGGAGTTGAACACTTATTATTCCTATTTTACTGAAGAGGAAACAGAGGCTGCGTCAAGCAGGTAGTAGTGAGGGGGTGGAGTGACACTCAGACATGCTAACCCCAGACTGCAGCTCTCAATCACTTGTCCATTTCTTGATGAAACAGTGTTCTACACAGAGGAAAATTAAGCAACAGATTTGTCTTCCGTGGGCCATGTGACAAATACACCGCCTCTACTGTGCTGTGGGCTCTGTCCGTGGTTCTGAAACACCATTTATGCCTAGGCACCATTGTTTCCTTTGAGATGCTAATAACTTCAATCCATCCCTCCTGGAAATTCTAATTCAGGTGAAGAAAGAAAAAGAAAGACACGAACAAAATTAAGATACCCAAATGCATACAGGCTGATGGTTTCCTTAAAAGACTGACTAGGTGAAAATATGCTTTTGTTTGGACAAACTTTCAAGTGGTAGCAGCTCCCAGGAAAGAAATTGCAGGTGAGCATGACTAGAAAATCAAATAACTCAAGAAGAGTGGAAACCATGTGTATCAAGTGGCACAGAGCTGTGTGGGTGGCCACACAAATAAACAAGTCCTTCAGCACAGGAGGGTGAACCAAGCACCACACAGGCAAACATGGCATATTGGTGTGCCAACCTCAGTTAGTTACATAAGCATGCTCAGTGCTTTTCTTTACATCTTGATAAAATTTATGTGTCACGGAACAAGTGGAACTTTAACTTATGTTCCCCCATTCATATGGCTGATTTCATGAGTCTTTGACAGTCCCCTCATGTTTCTGAGTTACAAATCACCCCTCTTCCCACTCAGGGAAACTTGAGTGGGGACCACAGTCTCCTTAGTCCTCCTGGTATAATTCTTAAATGTATGGATATAGCTCTAATCCACTGAATCCCCAATATAGGTATCCATATTTGTCATCACAAGTATATCTGATCAACTGGTCTGAAGGTCTTCAAGCACAGGTTTCTTGTGGAATAAGTCCTAAGAACTAACCTGCAAAACCATGTGGTCTAACCAATAAAATGGAAAAAGTCACCTCCTTAAAGTGGGGTTTCTATGGAGCTTTCAAGGTCATACGTTTAAAATCAGGAGGATCTTCAGATACCACATGTGTTACATTGTAAAACTGGTCCTATTTTCTCACGCCTCCTTACACTCTTCATCATGTGACTTTTCAGTACTTTCCCACTCCATCTGTGGGTTTGGCCATATGACCTGCTTTGGTCACTGGGCTTTTAGCAAATATGATATAATCAGAGGCTAGAAAAGTGCTTGCCTAATTAGGCTTGACTTCTATAACCTCTGCTGAAAGGTGAGAGACTTAGAGACCCGATTGCCCAAGCTGAGGCCATTCTAGATCAGCCAACAATCAGCTGTGTACCAGACTGTGTGCCAGAGTGAGCCCACCACAGATCAGCAGAGTTCCCTAGTTAACCAGCCCAGATGGTGAGCAGCAACCTCTTATTCCTGTATGCACTGAAATTTTGTAATTGTTACACAGCATTATTGCAGCAATTGGTAACTGATAAACCACCATCATCTGTTTGAAAACTGGATTTCCCAAAGCTCTAGAGATCTGTGGAGGTCCCCAGCAGGAGGTTAGTATAGGAGGGAAGATCTAAGCTTCCAGCTTTGCTTTAACTACAACAGCTCTGGTTTCATCTTCACAATTAAGGTTCTATGCAGGGTTTCATAAGTCCAAACAATTCCTATTAGTGTGAAATGCTTTGGACAATAAATAATAGAATATCTGACTCACAGTACTTTATGCAATATCTCACTTAACAAGAAGACTGGAGATTGATGTTTCCAGGCCTAATTAATGGTTAAACAATGATACGAAAAGTCCAGACCCTTTTTCTTTTCTTCTGTTTACTTTTCTTTTCATTATTTCTTTTCTTATTTATTTATTTAATTTTATTCTGCCATCCTAGTGTGTTGATCTTTTGAACTCATATTGCCTCATAGCCTCAATATGGCTGCCACAGCCCCAGGCATCAATACCTACATTTGGAAGAAATGTAGGAGGGAAGAAAGTGGAAAAAGGTTGTCAGTCACAGAGTCCTTTCAAACCTATCACTTTATCTTTCTCAGGACCACTACTTCTGCAGGCTATCTCTTCCATCCCTGAAGACTACTTCTTATACCTTGTTGGCCAGAATTGGTCCCATGATCACTGCTAGCTCTAAGGGAGACTCGGAAGGCTAAAGATGGTAAAGGGAAAAAGGAGAGAGATGAAAGGCTTTAACAAGTCAGGAAGTCAGGATTTAACCCTTAGAGCTGGTCGCCGAACAAATCGGAGCTCTGTCAACAAGAAACAGGCTGGGAGTGGACGTGGGGCTGTGTGGGGGACTCTAAAATGTGCTGCTCTTTCAATGAAGGCCTTGGCCTCAACTGAGTTACTTCAGGGATCACCTTAGCTTTCAAAGTCATGCCCTTCCTGGGGCAGCCTTCATCGAAGGACTAACTGATATAAGGTAAAACATCTGACCATACAGCACAACTTAAGACAACTCCCAAAGAGCCATTTTATCTCTCTGCAGGGTCAGCTGAAGCTGTCATTGACCCTGCATCACAGCTCAGCTTCTTTCTCTGCCTGCCTCCTCCTCCTTCCCCATCCTTCCACAGGTGTTGATCCAAGGACACCCCCTAAAAAAATATATTCTGGAACTAAACTCCATCTCAGAGTCTACTTATCTGAAAAATCCAACATGCAACAGATAGGAAACCAAGAGTGTGCCCTATATCAGCTAATAAAAGTTTGCAATTCAATGAAGTAGCCCAGGGGACATCAAATATTTTTATGTAACAGGTAAGATAGCAAATATTTTAGGCTTGTGGCCATAAAGCGTGTCATGACGAATCACCTCTGTCTCTGTAACCCAAAAGCAGCCACAGACAATGTGTAAATGAAGGAGCATGACTGTGTGCCATTAAAACTGTAACTACAAAAACAGGCTGCAGTCCACAGGATACAGTTTCTCAACCCCTGGCCTAGCTCAACTTTTCCATTTTACAGTTGAGTACAGTGAGCCCCCAGAGGGCAAGAAATTAACATTTGCATTTAACAGCCTTTGAGAGGGTGCTAGTACAAGCCCCATTTGACACAGGAGAAAACTGAGGCTGAGAGTGAGTAATGTCTTCGGGATCACACAGCTGTGAAAAAGCAACACCAGCCCTGGAGCCCACGCCTGGCTGTCTCTGCAGACCAGACTCCACCCTACTCCAATTACTTGCAGCTGCTGGAACTTGAGTCTCGTGGTGCAGAACAAAAGTGGGGGGGGGGGGGGGGCGAAGCAGGATTTGCTGAAGAGAGAGGAGATCCTTCGACCCTCTCACTTAGCCTGCCTCCTCTCAACCGTTTTCTGAATGTGGATGGGAGAAGGCAAAGAGAGCCCATTTGCCATGTGCTGGATAGTGCAGTCTATGCTATATCATCCAATTATCTCTGATGCAATTGAAGGCACAATACCAGGATTTTTACTTCCTTCCTGAGATAAGAATTTGTGTGTAAACAAAACCCCACCACACCTCAGGACACATGCCTTAGTATTCAAGCCACGATGGACTCCAGGTCAGACAGTTACATGCACAAAAGCATCTGTGAATTGCTACCCAGGCCAGTGATCACTTAGAACCAGCACTCCCTGGAGGGACCATGTGGGACCATGTGGGAAGGCACAGCTCTGGACATGAATTCTACTGGAATATAGAAGAAAAAAATATTCAGAGAGGGGAACGTTATTTTTACATAAGAACAAGCTCAAATATAGCACATTGTCAAATGCAAAACAGCCATGGAAGTGTAAGACAAAATAAGGAAATGTTGATATAATTTCCCATCCAGGCTACAAGCTTCCAAGACCCAACTGCCCTGCTAGATGCCTCAGGATACCTGTTCCCCACCCTCCTGCTGGTCTCTTGAGGAGGTAGAGCATAGTTAAAAAGGCCAGCTTTAGGGGCAAACTGGCTGGTCTCAAATCTTGGCTTCATCAACTCGCTAACTTCTACAACGCAAGATGTGGCCCTTGTGCCAGCCCAGTCAGCATCACCAGGGAGCAGGTTAGAAGTGCAGAATCTCAAGGCCTGCCTCAGATCCTTGGAGTCAGAAACTGCATTTTAACAAGATCCCTAGGGGACCTGCACACACATTAGTTTGGCAAGTGCAGCTCTAGCCGGCTCCTATTCCTTCTGTAAACCCCACCTCCTCTGGGAAGCCATCCTGGCCCCTTTGGCTGGGTTAGGTGAGTCTTCACTCAGCATGTATTATATTTAAGAGTGGCTGTCTCTACCTAGCTGGGACTCCAGCTAGATTTTTGGCTCCCGTGAGAGCAGGGGCTGTGACCCCTCCAACTGGCTCATGTTGTTAGTGACTGCCATTTTGGTGAACCTATGAAGTGGTGGGCAACTTATGAGCATGTAATCCTCACACTAAGCCTACAGGGCAGAAACCAGCACCATCCCTTTTCACCGTGGAGGAAATTGAGGTTCAGGAGATTAAATGAATTGCTCAAGATAAGCAGGAAAGTGACAGGGTCAGAGCTTGGGCCTTTGATCTCAGATCAAAGCCGGGTGGGAAGAACCACTTGTCAAACTGTATCTAGCAGGTGGGGAGGGAGAATGTAGGAAAGACACCACCATCTCTTGTACATCTGTGTAAAACATGGACACGAATACAATAGAGCACAATTTATCTAGCAGGAAGCCAACGCCTTGTGCAGAATGCCCCAGAGTCTGGGTGGGGGGCGTCCAAAGAAGAAGAAAATCTGAAATCTCCAAGAGCCCTATTTCTTCAGCCCCTCTGTGGTTTACGGTCACCAAGCCAAGCCTCCCTTAATCCAATTAAAACGGACTTGTTTATGCTTATCAGCTCTTTATTTGGTTTATTAAAAACATGCAGATTACCCAGAGGCCTCTACAACGCCTGAACCAAAAGGCATCAAAAAGATAATTAACTTAAATCCAATTACTTGCAGCTGCTGGAACTTGAGTCTGGTGGAGCAGAACAGAAGTGGGGGAGGGAGAGGCAGGATTTGCTGAAGAGAGAGGAGATCCTTCGACCCCTCACTTAGCCTGCCTCCTCTAAACCGTTTTCTGCATGTGGGTGGGAGAAGGCAAAGAGCCCATTTGCCATGTGCTGGACAGTGCAACCTGTACTATATCATCTAATTATCTCAGTAGCTCCCCAAGGCGGGCACTATTGGACCCATTTTGCAGATGAAAGAACTGAGGCTCAGAGAAGTGAAGCAACCCTTCCAGAATGTCACACAGCTGGGAAGTGGCAGAGGCAGGATTGGCCTCTCTGCCTAGAATCTCGGAATGTCAGAGATCAAAGGGTCCCGAGAGGCTGTCTGGCCATGAGTAGGGCTCTAGCAACACACCAGGTTGAGTCTCCACATCTGTAAAACATGCACAACCACGCCCACCTCCCAGGGTTTGGGGAGGAGTCAATGAGGTACTGTGAGTCTCAAGAGGAGGATCCGGCAAATAGTAGATGCTCGTTATATTCTAACTTCAGATCACTGCACTGGTGTCAAAACTCATCTTCTTCCCTTTCCCTTTCCATATTTTTCAGAAGGGAAGGCTGAGATCCAAAGAGGAAAAGTGACCTCCCCAAGGCTGCGCAAATACCCCGGGCAGAGTTAATTCCCAGGATGTAAGCGCAAGGCCTTGCCTCTTAGTCTAGCATCAAGTTTCAGGCCCTGTGCTACCTCTTCATTTTGCAGATGAGGAAACTGAGGCACACAGTTTAGAAACCAATTGCCAGGGTCACTGGGTTCACGATTGAGCATAGTAGCTTGGTAGTCACAGTGCCCTGGGCATGGTTGTTCCTAAGCTGTGTTGCTTGGGCACATGGCTTGACCTCTGTGAGCACCTGGTCCTCCTCTTTAAAAATGGGGCCCATTACACCTGTCCCACTGAACCTGTAGAGTGGGATGAGGTCAGGCAAGTGAATCCCTATGTGAGCCAGAAAGTACCATCCAGAGACCCACTGTGAAGAGCATCACACGCAGGACATTTGGGGAACAGTTTGAGCATGTATTCTCCTAGTCTCCAAAGGCCCCAGGATGGGTTGTTAATTCCTGGCAATTCCCAGACCCAAGGGACACAGAGAGCGCAAGAAAAGAGAACAGATGCCCAGGATTCCAGGCAACACTAATCCTATTACAAATGCGTTAAGAACCTTAGGGAATTGCACCCAGCACACCCTTTCCATGGATATTTTCCAATTCTCTCCCTGGCCAGTACCCAAGTTCTCAGAAATCTAGTAAGCAACTCCACATAAGTGAGAAGAAAAATTGTATGCAACCAAACAGGAGCCTGAGTACAGCAACGCCAGGCTGTCCGTGGATGAGGTGGTGTGATAATTAACATCTGGAAGTCAGACAGAGTTGGGTTGAATGTTCTCCTTCATGTTATCTCACCAGCTGGGCCACCTTGAGCAAGCAATGTCACCTCTCTGAGCCTCCTTCTCCTCTTCTGTGAAAGGTGGAATAATTGTTAATAACAATTGAAGAATTTTTGATAATGATCTTAATAATGATCATTTTGGCTTTTATATTCTAACGTTTAAGATCCAAAGCCTGTTGGGAATAGCAGAAAGAATTTTAAAAATGTATCTGATTACTCTTCTGGAAATTATGAAGGAACTCTTATAGTTATTGTTTCAAGTACATGATCTTTGTCCAATTGGCCCCCAGAGTTTGTGTGCATGGGAGGAAAATAGGATCTGTCATATAAGAGGAAGAATGTTGTGATATTCTGTTTCTGACATGCAAAATAGGATTGTGCAGCAAGGCTATCACCTAAAGTCAGGCTATCGTCTTGAGGGAGGATTTTCCAACTTTTATTTTCTTCCTTTGACACATGACAACTAAGCCAGAAAAGCTCAGCTTCTGGATTCTGCCAGAACGAGAAGCTGATTGCCTTCCATCTATAACTCTGGGGCTTACCATTAGGTGATAGAATATTACAAAGGGAGATGCAAAGAAAAGCTGACCCTTTTCCAGAACCCAAGGTGGTGAAAGAAGAAAAGGAGGGGAGTTCAGGGGCAGAAGAGCAGACTGGCCAGTTGTGCCTGCTTGGTTTTCCCTCTCTCTGCTTTGTTCCAGGGGCACAGAGGGTAGGAGAGGCTCTCTGGATCACATGCCCACTTCCCTGGCTTTCTTGGGCCCCCTCAGTTTTCATGTGACATGGATGTGGGGTTGACAGCCAGCAGGGAAGCCATGGGACAGGTCTGGGTGACCTTCAGGCAACCATGCCCACCCTCCTGGGATGCATCATCTCAATCAAAACTGGATGGAGAGTGCCATGGCCATGAATGTGTCCCTTCAAAGTGTATGTATCAGAACTTAATCCAACAGTGTTGGAAGGTGAGAACTAAAAGATGATTGAGACATGAGAGTAGAGCTTTCATGAGTGGATTAATGGCCTTATTGATGGAGTAGATAAGTTACAGAGATACTGTTATTATAAAGCCAGTCCAGCCCCTGGTGCATCTCTGTCCTTTGTGTTCACTTCTGCCTTCTGCCCTTCCACCATGGGATGGCCCATACCAGACGCCAGTGCCATGCTCTTTGACTTCCCAGCCTCCAGAATCGCAAGCTAAATAAATTTTTGTTCATTATAAATTGTCCAGTCTTGGGTATTCTGTTATAGCAACAGAAAAAAGACTAAGACAAAGGGCAAGGCAGAGGTGCCTTGAAAGGCAGAGTTTACACATAGGGGCCCCCACGGGAAGCCTGTTGGCCAAGCCCAGGGTAAGCTCCCTCCATCCATTGTATGCTACCACCTGTAGCATGGCAAGCAGCACTGGGGAGAACAGAGGACCCTAGTTGCTCCTCACTCCTCCATACTCTCCTAGGACCATCAAACCATGCCCACCTTCCACTTGCCCAAGGCCTCCCCAGGAGAAAATTGAGAAGGGCAAAGTTTCAGAGGGGATGCATATGTTTATCCATAGGAGATTTGCCTTGGGAACTTGTAAAACTATCATTAGGACAAACATTTTAAAAGTGGGTTGCATCAGTTTGCTAGGGCTGCCATAGCGAAGTGCCACAAACTGGGTGGCTTAAACAAATAAAATTTATTGTCACAGTTCTGCAGGCTGCAAGTCTGAGAGCAAGCTGTTAGCAGGATTGGTTTCTTCTGAGGACTGTAAGAGAAAGATCTGTCCCAGACCTCTCTCCTTGGCTTGTAAGTGGCCATCTTCTCTCTGTGTCTTGTCACATCATCTTCCTTCTGTATGTGTCTGTATGCATCCAAAATATCTTCTTCTTATAAAGACATCAGTCATCGTGGAATCAGGGCTCACCTCAATGACCTCATTTTAAGTTGATTCCTTCTGTAAAGACCCCATCTCCAAAGAAAGTAACACTGTGATGTATTGAGAGTTAGGCTATTAATATATAAACTGGGAGATGGGATACCATTCAACTCATAACAGGGGTAAAGCTTAATTTTTTAAATTCTGTTTTTTTGTTTTTTGCCAGTGTAGAATGTGTGTCAGAGAGGGAAAAGACGACCAGATCAGCTACAGACAAATAAAATACATTTTCTTCACACACCCAAATTGAAGCAAGCATTAAATATGCAACCCCATTACATAATTTAGGCAGATTTCTGCAGCTTCCTGAATCAATGGCCTGAATTAAATATGGCCCCCCAGAGATGACAAAGCAAATGGCAAATGCAGTCTTGTAGCTCTAGTTTTTGAAAGAAAAAAAGAATAAAACATTACAACAGCAAGAGCTAGCAATTTTTTTTTTTTTTTTTTTTTTTTTTTTTTTTTTTTTTTTTTAAAATTTATTTTATAATTTCCCAGGCGGGGCGGAAAAAACGGGGGCAAAGTTTAAAACAAAACATGGCCCACACAAAAGCTAGCAAAATTTTA
>CAUYQU010013167.1:0-20932 GCA_963574635.1 Cheracebus regulus | reverse complement strand
TAAAAGAGGTTTTTAATACCCATTTTTAGACTGTATTCTAGCCTGGGCAATAAAACAAGAATCCCATTCTCTCTCCCTCTTTCTCTTCCTCTTTCTTTCTTTCATTCTTTTTTTCTTTCTTTTGCTGTTTCTTTCTTTCTTTTTCTTTTTCTAAAATCTCTTCCTCTTTCTTTCTCTTTCATTTTTTTCTTTCTTTTGCAGTTTCTTTCTTTCTCCTTTTCTCTTTTTCTAAAATCTCTTCCTCTTTCTCTTTCATTTTTTCTTCCTTTTGCTGTTTCTTTCTTTCTCCTTTTCTCTCTTTTTCTAAAATCTCTTCCTCTTCCTTTCTCTCTTTCATTCTTTAAAAAAAAAGAAAAAAGAAAAAAAAAGAAAGTAGGGGCTGGGCGCAGTGGTGCATGCCTGTAATCCCAGCACTTTGGGAGGCCGAGGTGGGCAGATCACCTGAGGTCAAGAGTTCGAGACCAGCCTGACCAACATGGAGAAACCCAGTCTCTACTAAAAATACAAAAAAATTAGCCAGGCGTGGTGGCACATGCCTGTAATCCCAGCTACTCGGGAGGGTGAGGCAGGAGAATCGCTTGAACCTGGGAGGCGGAGGTTGCAGTGAGCTGAGGTCTCGCCATTGCACTCCAGCCTGGCGACAGAGTCCATTTCACAAACAAACAAAAAACAAACAAAAAAAAGAAAGTAGGAATGAAGATGGAGGGCACACAAATTGACTCCAAAATTATCTAGCCGGTAAACTTACCAGAACTTGATGAATTATGACTTTTTGGAGCAGGGGAAAGAGAAAAAGGAGGTGAGGACATCTGCTGCTGCTCTAGCTTAGGCAACTGGGTGCCACCACCATCCGCATCACCAGAGATAAAGAATTCCAGAAAGTGCAGTGCCTCACATCTGTAATCCCAGCACAGTGGGAGGCCAAAGCAGGTGGAATGCTTGAGCCCAGGAGTTCCAGACCAGTCTGGGCAACCTGGTGAGACCCTATCTCTACAAAACAATACGAAAACTAGGTGGCCATGGTGATGTGTCTGTAGTTTCAGCTACTCAAGAGGATGAGGGGGGAGGATCGCCTGAGCCCGGGGAGGTCAAGGCAGAGGTGACCCATGACCATGCCACTGTACTCCAGCCTGGGCAACAGAGCAAGACCCCATCTCAAAAAAAAAAAAAGACTACCAAAAGGAAAACTCTTGGGTAGGTGGGTGGGTTAGGGAGAGAGAACGAACCCAGTCTCAGATGTTCATAGCTTGACATGTCTGCGACACACTGAGATGCAGCACTGGAACTAAAACTCAGGGCTGAAATCGGGTCAACAATATCCATTTGAGACTTACGCGTCTGTAGCTGGTTTTTCTCTTTCCTTGTGACAATGAGAGATCCTAGGGACTATGTATGAACACCAAGGAATGCCAATATTGGAAAGGCAGGCAGGGAAAGAAATGATAGCTGAAGGAGGCAGAGAAGAAACTGAGTGAGAGCGATGAGGAGTGACAGAGATGACAATCAGGAAGAGTGTGCTGTCCTGGGAGGGGACAGTTTCAAGCGAAACATTCCAGGGTCACAAGGATGCAAGGGAGAAGCAGGGAAGGTAAGGCTGGAAAATATCCACCAGGCTGAGTGAAAAGTCAGTCAAAGGCAGTGTGGACAAGATGAGTTTCTACCCCGTGGATAAGGAAAGACAAAGAACTGAGTGCAGGAGTAACTGAGAGGGGAAGACGAGGAAGGAGATGGAATTCTGGAGAACTTGCTAAAAGCAGATGAAACAAATTAGCCAACAGCTAGAGGATGTGGGTGGTAAGAGCACTGGCTCTCAGGACTTTGAGCTGTCTACAGCCGAGGTGAGGGAAGCAGATTTTTTTTTTCTTTCCTAAGAGATAGGGTCTCAATCTGTCATCTAGGCTGGAATGCAGCGGCACAATCATGGCTAATTGCAGCCTCGGACTCCTGGGCTGCAGTGATCCTCCTACCTTAGCCTCCTGACTAGCCAGGACTACAGGTGTATGTCACCATGCCCAGCTAATTATTTTAAGAGATGGGGATCTCACTATGTTGCCCAAGCTGGTATCAAATTCCTGGGCTCAAGTCATCCTCCTGCCTTGGCCTCCCAAAGCACTGGGATTATATGTGTGAGCCATCACACCCAACAGGAAAGCAGACTTCTATTAACAGCTGGGCTAATGGTTTGTATAATCCCTGTTGATAGAGCCTGCCTGATGTAATCACCTATTTTCTGAGTTTATTTGAGGATCTGTGCTTGTCAAAAGAGCATCAGGAATCCAAATAATATTGTGTCCAAGGCCGGACGCAGTGGCTCACACCTGTAATCCCAGCACTTTGGGAAGCTGAGGTGGATGAATCCCCTGAGCTAGGAGTTTGAGACCAGCCTGGCCAACATGGTGAAACATGGCTCACACCTTTAATCCCAGGGCTTTGGGAGGCCAAGGCAAGAGAATCACTTGAGCCCAGGAATTTGAGACCAGCTAGTGCAACAGAGGGAGACCCCATCTCTTGAAAACCCCCATCTCAGTTGGGGGCCGTGGCATGTGCCTGCAGTCCCAACTCCTCGGGAGGCTGAGGCAGGAAAATCACTTGAGCCTAGGAGACAGAGGCTGCAGTGAGCCGAGATTATGTCACTGCACTCCAGCCTGGGCAACAGAACGAGACTCCATCTCAAAAAAATAAAAAGGGGGTAGTGTTAAAAGCAGTCATTAACAAGTTCAGGAGCAGGCGTAAACCTAGGCCAAGGACTCCTTGCTCAAGCCATAAGCTCTAATGAACCCAGATTTCATCTAATATGCAGTCATCAAACCAATTCTATAGCAACAAGAGCCCAAGGCCAAGGCATATATCAGTGAGCATTGTGTGGCCATTAAGACATTGGTGGCTGGGCAAGGTGGCTCATGCCTGTAATCTCAGTACTTTGGGAGGCTGAGGCAGGTGGATCACCTGAGGCCAGGAGTTTGAGACCAGCCTGATCAACACCGTGAAACCCCATCTCTACTAAAAACACAAAAATTAGCTAGGCATGGCGGCAAGCGCCTGTAGTCCCAGCTACTTGGGAGGCTGAGGCAGGAGAATCGCTTGAACCCAGGAGGAGGAGGCTGCAGTGAGCTGAGATCGTGCCACTGCACTCCAGCCTGGTGATAGAGTGAGACTCCATCTCAAAAAAAAAAAATTTGCCAAGCATGGTGGCAGGCACCTGTAATCTCAGCTACTCAGGAGGCTGAGGCAGGAGAATGGCTTGAACCTGGGAGGCAGAGGTTACAGAGAGCCGAGATCCCGCCACTGCACTCTAGCATGGGTGACAGAGCAAGACTCCATCTCAAAAAGAGAAAATAGTAATAATAATAATAAAAGAAAAGAGCTTCTTAAGACACTGTTATCTTGGCCAGTAAGGCTTAAAACTTAATCCTCAGGAAAGAAATGAATCTGAGATGTTTTAGGAGGTGCGTCCACTGTGGGGCAGGTTCCAATTACAAGCGGGCTGATGGGAGGTATGTGGTTTTGGATTTCAGGGACTGAGGAGAAACTAAGCAGAGAACTGGATTTATGTCACAGCCTGCAAAATTGTTCATTCCAACCAAGGGACAAAAATCACAGGAACAGCATTTCAACCAAAAACCCTTAGATTTTAAAAGCAATCCTTAGGGAAGAGAGATGCTGGAGGCAAAGAAGTAGCAGCTGCACTTCAGTTTATCATGAAACAGCAATCTTAAAAATATAAGATGTTGCCTTTGCCATTTAAAAATGTCAGAGAAAGGCCGGGCACGGTGGCTCACACCTATAATCCCAGCACTTTGGGAGACAGAGGTGGGCAGACTGCTTGAGCCCAGGAGTTCGAGACCAGCACAAGGTAGAAACTCCGTCTCTTCCAAAAACACAAAAATCAGTCAGGCATCATGATGCATGTGTGTAGTCTCAGCACTTTGAGAGGCTGAGGCAGGTGGCTCCCTTGAGCCCAGGAGCTCAAGACCAGCCTGGGAAACATGGTGAAACCTTGCCTCTACTAGAAACACAAAAATTAGCCAGGCATGGTGGAGCGTGCCTGTAATCCCAGCTACTTGGGTGCCTGAGGCATGAGAATTGCCTGAACCTGGAGGCAGAGGTTGTAGTGAGCGAAGATCGCACCACTGCACTCCAGCTTGGGCAACAGAGCAAGACTGTCTCAAAAAGTAAATAAACAACATGAAAACGTCAAACCTACTGCACTACTCTCTGCCGCAGAAAGCAGGTAAGATGACTTGCAAGGGTTCCCTTATTCCAGCATTAAGCACTGAATCCAACCTTCTGTTTGCTATGTGCTGGACATTTCAAAAATCATTTGCAACATTATCCTCCCTAAGCTGTGCAACTGTAAGAGATGGCTAAGCAGGACAACCACTCGGTTTCCCGGAAGCAGAAACACTGTATGCCTTGGCCATCTCTAAATGTGTATGTGAGTGGCAGAGGCAAACTAGACCCAAGTTCAACAGGTCTTTGCATTCAAGTACTAGGCTTCCCAGGGGTTGCAAACTGACTGACTAGGGGTCAGATTCACTTGTTTCATTTGGCCCAAACGGTCTTTTTTTTTTCTTTTAAGACAGACTCTCTCTTTGTTGCCCAGGCTGGAGCGCAACGGCGTGATCTCAACTCATTGCAACCTCCGCCTCCTGAGTTCAAGCAAGTATCCTGCCTCTGCCTCCCTAGTAGCTGGGATTACAGGCACACGCCTAGCTAATTTTTTGTATTTTTAGGAGAGACGGGGTTTCACCATGTTGGCCAGGCTGTTCTCGAATTCCTGACCTCAGGTAATGTGCCCGCCTTGGCCTCCCAAAGTGTTGGGATTACAGGCATGAGCCACTGTGCCCAGCCCTCACAGTCTTTTAAAAGGCACTGTAGGCCAGGTGCAGTGGCTTACAACTGTAATCCCAGCACTTTGGGAGGCTAAGGTGGGCGGATCACAAGGTCAGGAGATCGAGACCACTGTGGCCAACATGGTGAAACCCTGTCTCTACTAAAAATACAAAAATTAGCTGGGTGTGGTGGTGCGTGCCTGTAGTCCCAGCTACTCGGGAGGCTGAGGCAGGAGAATCACTTGAACCAGGGAGGCGGAGGTTGCAGTGAGCTGAGATCATGCCACTGCACTCCAGCCTGGTGATAGAGCAAGACTTTGTCTCCAAAAAAATAAAATAAAAAATAAAAGGCACTATCATAGGCAGGTGTGAATGCCTGGTCTCAGTATACACAACTTTGTACCTGCTATCTTAAAAGTAGATCCCACATGCATTTATGTCATCTGTGACCACTAACCTGCATTCTCAATACACCATCACACCATCATGCCCCAGCGGCTCTGTGGACAAATCTGACGGGAGCATGCAAGGAACAATGACAAACTAGGACCCAGTGGCACAAAAAGTATTTTGCACAATTGAGATCTATGCCTCCTTCAAAAATTTGTTTCTGGCCAGGCGTGGTGGCTCACGTATATAATCGCAGTACTTTGGGAGGGTGAGGCAGGCAGATCGCTTGAGCTCAGGAGTTACGAGATCAGCCTGGGCAACACGGTGAAACCCCGTGTCTACCAAAAATGCAAAAAATTAGCCAGGTGTGGTGATGCATGCCTGTGGTCCCAGCTACTCAGGAGGCTGAGGTGGGAGGATCATTTGAGCCTGGGAGGCGGAGGTTGCAGTGAGCAGAGATCACCCCACGGAACTCCAGCATGGAGACTGAGCAAGACCCCATCTTAAAAAAATTGTTTCCACATGCCTTTTTTCTTTTTGTCACATTTTTACATGGTTAAAGCTAACAAAAAACAGTCTGAAAATATACTTGAGACTCACGCCTCCGATTTTAAAACTCCAGAAAAAAAAAGCAAAGCAATCTCTTTCAGCTTTGCTCCAAGAGAAGAAAGCCAGCACAGCTAGTCAGGAGCAATAAACACTGAGAAACCATCAGTAATTAACTCAACACCCTTCTCCAACCCCACTCCATACCCTTCCCAATCAAAACAAACAGAAGAGCCGGAGGGAAGAGAAAGAGGTTGTCAAATGTCAGCACATGCTCCGCTCCGCTCCGCCAGCCAGGACACAGGCTTTGCATTTTGCAGAAGTGACATCACTGGGGCAACAGCACTCAAGAGTCAGCCTGGCTTCTGTCTTTGTGCTTTCCAAGTTTATAATCATCAACCTACAAAAATACTTAGGCAGGCAAGGACCCATGTTCAAAGATGCACATCATCATTCACGAATGTGGAAAACTGGAAACCTCAATGTCAACCAAGTACTGAATGGAAAACAATGTAGTTGTTAAGAACTGTATGTACTAATACGGAAGAAAGCTCACGATAGGTTAAAAATGGGTGTCCATTCTTGTTTATTTCCCTCTTTCTGCACATAGAATAGAAAAGGGTCTGGAGGATGCATCAGAATGGGGGTGAAGCAGGCCCTGTGGATTTGTACCTGACACACTGCTTTAAGGTAAACTACATACACATATATACAGTAAGCATAGATTGCTTTTGAGATTTTAAAAAGCTTAGGCCAGGTGCTTTGGCTCTCTCCCACCCCTGCACTTTGGGAGGCTGAGGCAGGAGGATCACTTGTGCCCAGGAGTTCGAGACCAGCCTGGGCAACACAGTGAGACCCCCATCTCTATAAAAAATTTGAAAAATTAGCCAGGCATGGTGGCATGTGCCTCTAGTCTCAGCTACTTGGGAGGCTGAGGCAAGAGGATTGCTTGAGTCTGGGAGGTTGAGGCTGCAGTGAGCTGTGATTGCACCACTGCACTCCAGCTTGGGTAACAGAGGAAGACCCTGTCTCAGAAAACAAACAAACAAAAACTTGGACAAAAAATAAAATAGCTATTATTCCAGGATAATTTTATTCTACTGAACCAACGGCCAGGGAAAGAATTTGTCCTACTGTGGTTTTGCCTCCTCCATCCCTTTTCAAACATTTCTTGAACACCTACTAAATGCTGGGCACTGCTGAGGGAGGCACACAAAAAGCACCTACATTCATTGCATGAGGTGCACCCACAGTACTAGCGGCAGGCACAAACTTCTGTACATAGGCATGCTCATGTTAGGAAATGACCTTGTGAAGAAAAGGAGTGTCATTTCTCAGCCCACATTCTAAGGGGAAAGAACACACTTTGGGCTGGGTGCAGTGGCTCATGCCTATAAGTAATCTCAGCACTGTGGGAGGCCAAAGCAGGACTGCTTGAGTCCAGGAGTTTGAGACCAGCCTGGGCAACAAAGCGAGACTCTGCCTCTACATAAATAATAAATAATAATAATAATAATAATAATAATAGGGTCGTGGTGGTGTGCACCTGTAGTCCCAGCTACTCGGGAGGCTGAGGCGGAAGAATCACTTGAATCTAGGAGGCGGAGGTTGCAGTGAGCCGAGATCACACCATTGCACTCCAGCCTGGGTTAGAGAGTGAAACTCCATCTCAAAAACATAATAATAAAATACTACTAATAATTAACACACTTTGAAAACAGAAACAACATCCTAACAGAATAAGCCAAGTTAATAAACTGTTATGCAACATGAGATAAAATACATGAATCAAAAGCCCCTGAGACTTCAGGGGCACAGATCATCTGCATTTAATCCTACACAAAAGACACACTAAGAGGAAAGGCTCAAAACAGGTTGTAGGCCGGCAGGGGCTCACACTTGTAATCCCAGCACTTTGGGAGGCAAAGGCAGGTGGATCATGAGGTCAGGAGATCGAGACCATGCTGGCTAACACCATGAAATCCCGTCTCTACTAAAACTACAAAAAGTTAGCCAGGCGTGGTGGTGCACGCTGGTAGTCCCAGATACTGCGGAGGCTGAAGCAGGGGGATCACCTGAACCCGGGAGGCTGAGGTTGCAGTGAGCCGAGTTTGCGCCATTGCACTCCAGCCTCAGCAACAGAACCAGACTGTCTCAAAAATAAAAAAAGAAAAATGGGTTGTATACCAATGAGGTGATGGAGGCTAGGGTGGGCGGGTAGCAAGAGGCTGCGTGAGTAGCTGGGATCCAATTCATCTTCAAAGCACTCTACTCACGTCCTAAAATGCCAAATTACCCTAGAAATGATGAACCTGCCCAGATCATGCTGCAAAGGCCTTTTCTTTGGAAAGTTAAAAAGGGCCTCCGGCTCAAAGTAGAAATTAAGAGGCACAACCTGGTGCTAACCCCAGACAAAGCAATCAGGGAAGCTGAAAGCCCTTCGGAGGCAGAGAGCCTGAAACGGCTCCGAGAAGAAAAAGTCGCTTCCCCAAAAGCGACGTCAAGGTGACAGCGGGATTTCCCAGGACCTCAGAGGGGCAGGTGGGCCCAGACATCACTCAAGCTGCGGAATAAGCGTTTCCGTCCTTTACCCAATCCCTCCCCACAGCGTTGTCAGGAGAAACCTGAGCCAGCCTGCGGCAGAGACCAGAGACGAGAGCAAAGCGGAGAGGAGGAGGCTGCCCCAAACATGTTCCCAGAGGGAGGCAGGGAGTGGGGTAGGTGTTTGGAAAAAAGCCTGCAAGGGCGGGACAGTGGGTGTGAGGGCGGGCGCAGCACTGCAATGGGGAGGCCTGGGGGCTCAGAGAAGTAGATGGCAGGATCAGAGGATAGGAGAAAGAGAGAAAAGAAACGAGGGGCATCTAGGAGAGGAGTACGGGGAGGGAGGAAGAGGAGAAAGAGGATGCAGCCTGGGAGCGGGGTTTGGGGATGGGCAAGGCAGAACCACCCAAGGAAGTCCCGGAAGGAGAGGGCAACGGGGTGGGAGAGACCAGCGCAGAAAGAGAAACGAAGTTGGCAAGGGCGAGGGGCGGGCGCAAGGCACGCCCGGGTGGCCACGCACTCTGTGCCTAACTTCTTAGGACCGGAGGCTCCAGGGAAGCGGGATTTTGAAGCCCCGGGAGCAGAGGAGTCCAGGCGGCCGGGAAGCGACGCGCAGGCGAGGAGCGTGGCGGTCCCTGCTAGTCGGTGGCCCGGGGTCCCGTGGTGAGGCAGAGAGGCTTTCCCAACCGTGGTGAAGGTACCCCGGCAGCCACCCCGACCCCAGCCCCGCGCAGCCCCGCACTTACCCGGGCAGGGGCGGCGAGGACAAGGCGGCGGCGGCGGCGAGGGGTGGTGCGGCCCCGGCCTGCTGGACCCCGCCCCGGAGCCCGCGGCCGGCGCGTCCCATTGGCTGCCGCGCCACGGGACCGCGTCCGCCTCGACCAATCAGCGCCGAGCAGCGTCGTTTGGAAACTTTTCTCCCAGGCTGGGCGCGGCGCGGCCACGCGGCCGAGACTCCCGGCCGGTAGGGGCTTGGGAGGTGCCAGCTGCTGGGCCAGGGCTGGCGGGTCTTGGAGATGTTGCAGGCTGCTGCCTGGACACCCGAGAAACGGGTTTGGGTTTGCCCGCCGCGCATTTCAGGAAAATACTCCGGCCTCTCCTTCACTCCGATTGCATTTCCCCATTCTTGCACTTTCTCCAAATGAGAAGGAAAGACAAAGATGCAGGCCTACTGAGGCTAGCAGTGCCTAGTGCCTTCCTACTCCTTTCCACCCAAAGTAGAATCTTCAGCATCATTATCTTCTTCAGAGGCAGAAAAACTTAGTGCACAAGAGTCGGGTCATAAGCTTGGCTTCGAGTCCTAGTTCTGCCCTTTACTAACTGTAATCTTGGGAAAGTTGTGTAACCTCTGTGACTCCTTCCCTCATCTATAAAACGGCATTATGGGCGGGGCGCAGGGGCTCACGCCTGAAATCCCACCACTTTGGGAGGCCGAGGAGGGTGGTTCACTAGGGCAGAAGGTCGAGGCCAGCCTGGCTAACATGGTGAAACCCCCGTCTCCACTAAAGATACAAAAAATTAGCTGGGCGTGGGGGCGCACGCCTGTAATCCCAGCTACTTGGGCGGCCAAGGCAGGACAACGCTTGAACCGAGATCACGCCACTGCACTCTAGCCTGGGTGACAGGGTGAGATTCCGTCTCAAAAAAAAAAAAAAAAAAAAAAAAAAAAAAAAAAAAAACAGCATTATGCAGAGGACTAAATGAGTTAAAAGCATTTGTAAAAACGTTTACAACAGAGCTTTCAACATAGTAAATACAATATATGTATCTGTTAAATGATCTTGATTTTATTTATTTTACATTTTATTTTGAGATGGAGTCTCCCTCTATTGTCCAGATTAGAATGCAGTGTCGTGATCTCTGCTCACTGCAACCTCCGCCATCTGAGTTCAAGCAGTTCCATGCTTCAGCCTCCCCAGCAGCTGGGATTACAGGTGCACATCCTCACATCCACCTAATTTTTCTATTTTTAGTAGAGATGGGGTTTCACGATGTTGGCCAGACCAGTCTCAAACACCTGACTTCAGATAATCTGCCCATGTTGGCCTCCCAAAGTGCTGGTATTCCAGGCGTAGGCCGCCACACCCCACCGATGATCAAGTTGTGTTTTGTTTTTGTTTTTTTTTTTTTGAGACACAGCCTTGCTCTGGTGCCCAGGCTGGAGTCCAGTGATGCAATCCCAGCTCACTGCAACCTCCACCTCCTGGGTTCAAGTAATTCTCCTGCCTCTGCATCCCAAGTGGCTGGGATTACACTCACATGCCACCACACTGGGCTGATTTTTATATTTTTTGTAGACATGGGGTTTCCCCATGTTGGCCAGGCTGGTCTCCAACCTTTGACCTCAGGTGATCCACCGCCTCAGCCTCCCAAAGCGCTGATGTTACAGGGGTGAGCCACCAGACCCAGCATGGATCATGATTTTCAAATGGCTGTGTATCCCAGGCACAAGTCTCAAAGCAACCCGAATTGTTCACTAACATATTTAAAAATAATGTGGAGTTTTTTTGTTTTTTTCTTTTTTTTCTGAGATGGAGTTTTGCTTTTGTTGCCCGGGGTGGAATGCAATGGCACAATCTTGGCTCACTCCAGTCTCCGCTCCAGGGTTCAAGAGATTCTTCTGCCTCAGCCTCCTGAGTAGCTGGGGCTACAGGCACCTGCCACCACGCCCAGCTAATTTTTTGTATTTTCAGTAGAGATGGGATTTCACTATGTTGGCCAGGCTGGTCTTAAACTCCTGATCTCAGGCGATCCACCCACCTCAGCCTCCCAAAGAGCTGGGATTACAGGCGTGAGCCACCACACCTGGCCAGAATTTGTTTTTTTTCTTTATTTTCTTCTAAAACATCCTGTCATAGCATGTTTAGTGACAAATATTATCAAGCATTCTGGTTAGAAGATACAAAAATACAGCAGAGAGAATAAGATCTAGTATCTGGGAGCACAACAGGGTGACTACAGTCAACAACAATGTATTGTACATTTTAAAATAACTAAAACAATATAAATGTGTTTGTAACACAAAGAAAGGATAAATGCTTGAGATGGCCACCCCATTTACCGTGATGTGATTATGATGCATTGTATGCCTGTATCAAAATATCTCATGTACACCATAAACACCTCCTGTGTACCCTTAAAAACTAAAAAATATATATATTATTATCCAGCTTTTTTTTTTGAGTCTCACCCTGTGGCATTGGCTGGAGTTCAGTGGCACAATCACTGCTCACTGCATCCTGTACCTCCCAGGCTCAAGCAATCCTCCCACCTCAATCTCCGGAGCAGCTGGGACCACAGGTGCGCACCACCACGCCCAGCTAATTTTTGCATTTTTTTGAAGAGACATGGATCTCACTATGTTGCCCAGGCTGGCCTCAAACTCCTGATCTCAAGTGATCCTCCCGCCTCAGCCTCCCAAAGTGCTGGGATTATAAGTGTGAACCACAGCACCCAGCATTATAAGCATTGTTCTGTACACTTTTACAGCACAGTGAATACGTCAGACAGGTATCTGTCCTCAAAGGGCTTATATTGTTAAGAGAGAAACACACTAAACCTACAAGCAGAAAGTGTAATATCATTTCAGTTATGAAATGTTATAACATATGTTATTACATATATGAAGTGTTATGGCTAAGGCAAGCTCATTTGATACAAAGGGCTGAGAGGGGTCACTTCAGATACTATGGTCAGGGAAGGTCACTGCAGGGAGGAGAACATGGAGTTGAACCACAGATGATAACCATAGGAAAGCATTTTATTGTATCCATTTTAAAGATGAGAAAACAGTGGCTCACGCCTGTAATTCCAGCACTTTCGGAGGCCAAAGCCAGTGGATCACAAGGTCAGGATCATACTGGTCAACAAGGTGAAACCCCGTCTCTACTAAAAATACAAAAAAATTAGCTGGGTGTGGTGGCGCGTGCCTGTAGTCCCAGCTACTGCGGAGGCTGAGGCAGGAGAATGGCTTGAACCCGGGAGGTGTAGATTGCAGTGAACCAAGACTGCCCCACTGCGCTACAGCCTGGGCAACGGTGCGACACTCTGATTCAAAAAAAAAAAAAAAAATGAGAATAAAGATGCAGGAAGTTAACTGAGTTGCCTGCGGTCTTACAACTAGTAACTAACAAATCAGGCTTCAAAGCTGGCTCTGACTCCTAAACCCGCCTTCCTCAGCACTATGCAGAGGCAAAGAGATTTTAGCTATTCCAGTGTCTCCCACCCCACTCCTGCTTCCCAGCTAGGCTTAGAATAGCCTTTCTCAAATTCTGCTTTGGACTCCTTGCTATTTCCTAACAACTGCTCAGGGGCACAAAGGGGAACCCCGATGACCTATCAGCATGTTTAAGGAAAGTACCAAATGTCTTTCAGGAAACTTCCCAAACATGAATGAATCATTTGCATCCTGCTTCACACTTTACTAGTTCTGATGTCTTCCCCCTTGGAATTTTATTTTATTTTATTTTATTGAGACAGAGTCTCACTCTGTTGCTCAGGCTGCAGTGCAGTTCTCAGCTCACTACAACTTCCACCTCCCGGATTCAAGCGATTCTCCTGCCTCAGCTTCCCAAGTAGTTGGGATTACAGGCACCTGTCACCACGCCCGGCTAATTTTTGTATTTTTAGTAGAGATACGTTTTCACCATGTTGACCAGGCTGGTCTCAAACTCCTGACCTCAAGTGATCCATCTGCCTTGGCCTTCCACAGTGCTGGGATTATAGGCATGAGCCACCGCACCAGGCCTCAACTTTGGAATTTTATTAATTTTAATTATTTATTGAGATGGAGTCTCACTCTGTCGCCCAGGCTAGAGTGCAGTGGTACAATCTCAGCTCACTGAAACCTCGGCCTCCTGGGTTCAATCAATTCTGCCCCAGCCTCCCGAGCAGCTGGGATTATCCTCCTCAGATTTTTGTTGTTGTTGTTACCGGGTCTTGCTCTGTCATCCAGGCTGGAGTGCAATGGTGCAATCTCGGCTCACTGCAACCTCTTCCTCCTGGGTTCAAGCGATTCTCCTGCCTCAGCCTCCTGAGTAGCTGGGACTACAGGTGTGCACCACCACGCCTGGCTAAGTTCATATTTTTAGTAGAGACAGGTTTTCACCATGTTGGCCAGGCTGAACTCCTGCCCTCAGGTGATCCACTCACCTCTGCCTCCCAAACTGCTGGGATTACAGTCGTGAACCACCAGGCCTGGCCCCCCTCACAATTTTATTTGACCCTCACCACTCTGTAAGGTTTCTGGGCAGGAACTAATCTCAGCTTACAGAGAAACTGAAGCACAAACTGATGAGGTACTGGTGTTGCCTAAATAGCTGTGATCAAGGCATTTAAACTAGTTGGTTCTCAATTTCCCAAATTTTCCATAAAAAAGGGAGAGGGCAGTGAAATGATAATCATTAAAGTCTTATTTGGGAACAAACTATAGGGAGATGGGTTTGTCATTGGGTAAAACTTCAAAAATGAAAGGAAAATTTTGGTATACGTTAAAAAGTTTTTCTTGCCCTTTTTAAATTCGATTTGTTTTCCTTGTAGTTTTGGGATATAGCTGCGCAGATAACTCCATTTAACTTCCTCAGGTCCTTCCATGATCATTTATTAATTCAAACCACTAAACCTAACACAGGCAGAAGAGAAGTTTCTGAGAAATTTCTTTTTTTTTTTTTTTGAGACGGAGTTTCGCTCTTGTTGCCCAGTCTGGAGTGCAACGGCGTGATCTCAGCTCACCGAAACCTCCACCTATCAGGTTCAAGCAATTCTCCTGCCTCAGCCTCCTGCGTAGCTGGGATTACAGGCATGTGCAAACCACACCTGGCTAATTTTCTTTTTTTGAGACAGTCTCCCTCTGTCGCCCAGGCGCAATCTCGGCTCACTGCAACCTCCGCCTTACCAGTTTAAGCGATTCTCTTGCCTCAGCTTCCCGAGTAGTTAGGGCTACAGGCACCTGCCACCACGCCCGGCTAATTTTTGTATTTTTAATACAGACAGGGTTTCACCATATTGGCCAGGCTGGTCTCAAACGCCTGACCTTGTGATCCACCTGCCCTGGGCTCCCAAAGTGCTGAGATTACAGGCATCAGCCACCCATGCCAAGACAAGGAGAAACTTCTTTAATAACCGCTTTGTTAGTTGAGCTGAATTGAATGTAAAGTAGTTACTTAAATAGCACACAAAAAAGTCATTCTGGTTTAAATAAATGTGAAGATTATAATTTGGACAAGGAAAAAAGTGAAAGTTACTTGTACTCTCTAAAGTTTTCCCAGCAAAGAAATAGGAATACAATAGAGGATACATACTTAAAATATAGTTCCTTAAGAGAACATTTATGTATTTTGATTCATAATTGTCTCCTTCTAAGGACTGATATACTTTACTTAGGCTAGTAGTCTTTATAAAGCAGCAATATAGGCTGGGCATGGTGGCTTACGCCTGTAATCCAAGCACTTTGGAGGCCAAGGCGGGCAAATCACCTGAGGTCAGGAGTTCAATACCAGCCTGACCAACATGGTGAAACCCCGTCTTAAAAAAAAAAAAGCAATATAATTACATTTCTTTTAAAAGTATCTGTAATTCAGACTTTTACTAGCTTTCCACTTAATATGACTATTTTGTTTAAAAAAAATTTTTTTTTTTGATTGAAGAAATGTATTAAAATTCAAGACATTGTTTAATCTTCTTGTGCCATGAGACTCCATCAGACTGTATACAAAGTTCACTGGGAGGCTGAGGATTACTAAAGACCAGGAATTTCAGGCTGTAGTGAGTGTCAAAGAGCCACCGCACTCCAGCCTGGGTGAGGGAAGACCCTCTCAAGGGGTAAACTGCATGCTTTCTTGCTTGCTTGCTGTGTTCATTAAAAACTGTCGTTTTTAGGATAAAAGGTCTGCCTGCATTTTGTCAAGCATGAATTCTGAGTCCTTTGCTTCTTTAAAACTTGCTCCAGGCCAGGCACAGTGGCTCACGCCTGTAATCCCAGCACTTTGGGAGGCCAAAGTGGGTGAATCACAAGGTCAAGAGTTCGAGACCAGCCTGACCAACATAGTGAAACCCTGTCTCTACTAAAAATACAAAAATTAGCCAGGCGCAGTGGCACGCGCCCGCAATCCCAGCTACTCAGGAAGCTGAGGCAGGAGAATCGCTTGAACCTGGGAGGCAGAGGTTGCAGTAAGCCAAGATTGTGCCACTGCACTCCAGCCTGGGCAACAGAGCAACAGACTCCATCTGAAAAAACAAAAACAAAACAAACAAAAAAACTTGCTCCACATAGTGTAGTCAAGCCAATTTTCCATACCTTTAAAAGGTCTCCAAACATCTGCACCCAAGCCAGCCATCCACGGATAAAAACGTTACCAGTAGCTGGAATACAAATGAGGACTTCCATTAAAATGCTAAACATCATTAAACTCTTTTCAAAGTTACCTGTCACAGGGTTAAAAATTTGCTTTAATGGAGACAAGTGTCTTGCCAGGTTGCTCAGGCTGGTTCTAAACACCTAGCCTCAAGGGATCCTCCTGTCTCAGCCTCCTAAAGTGCTGGGATTCAGGCATGAGTCGCCATGCCCCACTCATTTTTAATCACTACATTTACCTGTTATGACTAGTTACAGCTCTGAACTTGATAGAATGCCAAGCGAAGTCAAGCAAAATGTGTCTGCTTGGTAAAAAGGAATCTAAAATAAAAATACACATACAAAGAAAACGTGGTCAGGTTCAGTGGCTCAGCCTTGTAATCCTAAAGAGGCCGAGGTGGTAGGATCACGTAAAGCTAGGAGTTGGAGACCAGCCTGGCCTGTTTAACATGGCCTGTAAGCACCTGTAATCCTAGCTACTCAGGAGGCTGAGGCAGGAGAATCACTTGAATCTGGGAGGTGGAGGCTGCGATGGGCCAAGATCCTCTCACTGCACTCCAGCCTGGGAGACAGAGCAAGACTGTCTCAAAAAAAAAAAAAAAGAAAGAAAGAAAGAAAAATAAAATGTCACTTTTTTTATGTTTTTCAGCTAAAAACTTAAAAAAAAAAAAGCAATTAGAAACTCATAATTACCTTGTTTCTTTTTAAGATTTTTAGTTAATATGGTTTGTATTCAGACATACTAAAATGAAATAAAATGGGGAAGAAAACACCTCTGAAGAGTAACATATTTGTTTGCTACTTTGAAAAAACCAAAACGCTAGAAGAGGGGTTTTCATCTAATCTCCACTTGGAAAATACTACCTATACACAGACACAATGAAGATATTTTCCTTTTTTTTTTTTTAAATAGGGACAGGGTTTCACTGTTTCCCAGTCTGGTCTCAAATTTGTAGGCTCAAGAGATCCTCCTTAGCCTCCCAAAGTGTTGGGATTACAGGCAAGCGTGAGCCACTGCGCCCAGCCCACAGTGAAGATTTAATCAGCAGTGATAAACACCTATGCAGAAAGAGGATGTGTGCTTGTCATCTGCCTTCTGGAAAATTAAATACAGACACAAAGGATTCTTCGGCTACATGTCTGATCTTGCCCTCCACAATACCCGTCTACAAGGATGTTTATAGGGAAGTGTTAATCCCCACCTAAGGGAGATTGCCTATTGAAATCACCTCACAGTGAGGATTTTTTTCAGGAAAATATTCTCGTTTGGCAATTTTGACTTACTGATTTTTTTGCAAAGTCAACTTGTTATTGGGCAAACTTTAAAAATAAACTTTAAAGGTAGCATTCAGATAGCACATCCTAAATTGTGTCTAGATTTAATTTACACAATACGCACTTTGTTTTTCTCCTAATTTGCAACAGAAAATAGCAGCTGGTAGTTTCAGAAATCACCCTTTTGCCGAGTCTTAAAATTTTTTTATTCCAGGGGAATGTGAAGATTGTGGGGCGCTATAAAAAAAAAAAAAAAAAAGCAAACCACAGGGCGTATCTGGCCACCTAAAACACAGTGTTTTGGTTTCACAAAGCCCTTGAAACTAACCGTCTCCTTTTTGCTTGCCCTACCTGTCATGAAACGTTGTATTCATTTGTGTAACAAGCTCTGGAGCAGCGCATAACTTTTTCTTGCTCAAGTCCCCAAAAATCTCTTGATTCTTGGTGGCAATGTCCAGTTGAGTCTTTGCACACTTTGTTTTTGCCGGCTGGGTCACAACTTTGCGAGAACCCCAGGGGACCTCGCAGGAAGCCCGGTCGGTAGTTACTTTTTTCTCCACTTGCCACTAGGTTGCACTAGATTTAGGATGCCGGGGAATATGCGCCATTTAATTTTTAAAAATAAAGTAGGACCATCACGTGACGAGACCTGAGCGAGAGGGGGAAAAAAAGCCGAAGCGATCGGGTTTTTCATTAAAATCCCGTTCAAATCGCCTTCCCTTCAACGCATGAAAGAGCTGAATTCTATTAAATCCTGGTTGGAAGGTTTTTTCCTCGGGTCCACGTCACGAGCTCCCTCATTCTCCGCTTCAGTGTTCCTTTCGACTCCACAACGTGAAGCCAGGGGGAAAGCCTCCTTAAACTGGGGGTTTTCGCGAAAAAAGCCAGGGTCACACTCCGGGAAAGGCCCCATTTAGGGGTTTATCGGGAGGGGACTGAGCCTGACGAGGCTACAGGGCCGCGAGGCCCCGCCCCCCCCAGGGTTCCCAGCATGCCCCGCGCGGAGAGGACGCGGCGACGGAGGCGGGGCGAGGAAGGGGCGGGGCGAAAGGGAGAGAAGGGCGTCGGTTTTGCGACAGGGGCGGTGGGTTGCGGAAGCGGAAGTGGAGGGTGCGCTTGGCGGCGGCGGCGGGAGCTGCGGAGTCGGGAATCAAAACAAAGGGCTTGGGGGGGCGGGGGGAAGGCGGTGGGGCCGGAATGTGAGCGGAGGTGGAGCCGGCGGCAGAGGTGAGTTTGCAGACAGCGCTGCGGCCAGACCCTGGCGGGCCCTGCTCCGGGACTAGCAGGGCGGGACGGAGGACAGTGCCCCCCCTTCCCCCTCCTTTTGCTGGTGGGATGGTGGTGGAGTGGATAGGTTGGCTAACTGGGACGCGCCAGTCGGGCCCCCCTCGAAAGAGTTGGTTTGTCTTCTTTTCGTGTCCGTTTGGTACTGTCACTGTTGGCGCCCCTGTTACCATTAGAGGGTATTTGGCTCCCCGCCAGCCCCTGTCTGCCCCCTGTGGGGCCCTCCAGGAGTGAAGTGCACAGTTGGAAGGTTGAAAAAGAAGGAAAGGGGCGGGTGTTTTTGCAAAATCCTCCCGCATCCCCGGGCGTTTTGCATTCTCCTCGGCTTTTTAGCAATCCCTAGGGTGTAGTCTTAGGATTGACAGGTAGTGTTGACCTGCCCTAGGGCTTCAGCCACTCTCACTAGTAGTTGTAACGCGACCTCGTGATACACCTTTTAGAGTTTCTCGAGCACCTTTCCAATATTACCAAGAGCTGTCCAATTGCGTTTGTATCTTTTGGACTTCCCTGCGTCTCTGAGTGGTATTCTTCTGTTTTGCATATCGGTGGATTGAAACCTTGTCTTCCTGGATACTTATTAAGCTTTATTCGTTCCACAGTTTTTTATTAGAATGTGCCAGACATTGTACTTAGGGCCGGAGATAGAAGAGTGAATAAGAAAACATAGTCCCTGCTGTCATGGAGTTTATGTTCTAAGTGGGGAGAAAAGATAATAAAATAACAAGCTAAAAAGGGCGTTTTAGCCAGAAGAGCTATGGGAGAGAAAACGGTAATGGGATGGGGTGGTGTGGGGTCGAGGGCTAGATTGGATGCTATGGAAACACCATTTGCTAAATGTTCCCCGTGGATTATCTCATGTAATCCAAACAACAGCCTGGTAAGGTGGTTTCTATTATTATTACGCCTATATTGGAGATGGGATCTGAGGTTCAGAGAGGTTGTGAGTTGTCCAAAGCTGCACCGCAGTAGAACTGAGGACTAAAATGCAAACAGTAGGCAGAGCCTGTGCTCTCAGCTCCTAACTGAATTGCTCAAAAAACTTGAAGAGAGTGACAGAAAGGAGACTGTCACTCGTCCAACAGAACCTGCTTTTGGCTACCTAAGTTGCTTCATGGATAATATTTGGGAAATTTTGAGGGTGCAGGCACCTAACAAGTTTTCATTTTTTTTTTTTTTTTTTTTTTTTTTGAGACAGAGTCTTGCTTTATGGTCCATGCTGGAGTGCAGTGATGCGATCTCGGCTCACTGCAGCCTCCACCTCCCCGGTTCAAGCGGTTCTTCTGCCTCAGCCTCCCAAATAGCTGGGACCACACGCCAGGCTAATTTTTGTATTTTTAGGAGAGACAGGGTTTCACCATATCGGCCAGGATGGTCTCGAACTCCTGCCCACGTGATCGCCTGCCTCGGTCTCCCAAAGTGCTGGAATTACAGGCCTGGGCCACAGTGCCGGGACAAGTTTTACTTTTAATCGCTTGTATTAAGCAGTATTGAAGGCACCTTGGTGTAGTGGAAAGGGGTAAACAAGCCTAATTTTGGGTCAGGCTAGCTATAAAACTTCATTATGTTTCTGTTTCCTCCTCTGCAAAAATGTAGCTAATTTCTTCCCTGTCTACCTTGCAGAATAATTGCAAAAATTATATAAATGGGTTTTTTTTTTTCCATCATTATATTCCTTGTGCCAAGCACAGGTCTACTGCATAGTAGATACTAAGTAAGTATTTGCTGAATAAAGACGTAAGTCATGTTACATGAAAATGCCTTGTAAACTGGATTATACTGTAAATGTCAGCTCACTTTCAGGATTTGGCTTTGAAGAAGTTTGAGAGACTGTTGATGTACACCATGAATATCACAGATTCTTATGATTTTGAGAGGAGCTTATTGGGGGCCATGAAACCTGTGTTGAATAAGAAAAATGAGAATCATAATTTACTGTCAGTGGTGATGGTTAAATCCACCTCTGTCTCCAAATTAACCACTCCTAACAGTGTGTGATAGGTAAATGGCATGCTTTATTAATTGAATTTCTCATTCATTCAACTATTGTTTACTTTGTATTTACAGAGTAGGGGTCCTTTGGTTGGCACAAGAGATATGGTGGTGAAAATAGACAATGGGATTCATTTTATCTAATTTTGTTTTCTCTAATACGGTAACAGGGGAGAAATTAGCCATATTTTACATAGGAGAAAACAGAAACTTAAAAACAAATTTTGTTTTAGAGACAGAGTCTCACTCTTTTGCTCACACTGAAGTGCAGTGTCACAGTCATAGTTCACTGCAGCCTCAAATTCTTGGCCTCAAGAGATCCTCTCACCTCAGTCTTCTGAGTGTAAGGCCGGTTGCCTTGCTGGGAGCTCGGACGCACCCCCCCCCCGCCCCTTTTTCCCTTCTACAAACCCCGAGCAAGCTTAGACATACTCGGGCATGCTTGCACAGCCTGGTCTTCTCTTAAAAAGCCCAGTATGCAAACAAAGTGCTGCAACCATAGCTTCTTAATAACCAATAGCAGCTAAGCCCTAACAACCAATAGCAGCTAAGCCTTAACAACCAAAAGCAGCCGAGTTTTAATAAGCCAAGTCCTAGGTCAAGGCTTGTAACTTACCCAATAGCAGTCTTGCTCTCCCACAACCAATCGAGCTGTTTCACTCCCTATAAAAACCCCTTGTCTAAAAATAGACTCACTGTCTAAAAATAGACTCACTATAAAAAC
>CAUYQU010013166.1:0-15265 GCA_963574635.1 Cheracebus regulus | reverse complement strand
TGCAGTGGCACAATCTTGGCTCACTGCAACCTCCGCCTCCTGGGTTCAAGCGATTCTCCTGTCTTAGCCTCCCCAAGTAGCTGGGACTGCAGGCACATGGCACCACACCCAGTTAATTTTTTTGGCATTTTTAGTAGAGACGAGGTTTCACCATGTTGGCCAGGCTGGTTTTGAACTCTTGACCTCAGGTGATCCACCCACCTTGGCCTCCCAAAGTGCTAGGATTACAGGCATCAGCCACCGCGCCTGGCCCATAACGCACTTTCTTATGTGCTACAGCAAGAATTACTCAGTACCACTGGTGAAGTGCCTGCACCATCTATCAGTTTCCCAGAAGGCACTGTGTTCAACTCAGAGTTCTTTGCGATAAAGCACTTTATGAAACTGTTATGATGCTGTTGGTGCAAACTCCATTCCAAGCCACAGCATCTCCCTTTCCTGAGGTGTATGTCTGTGACAATTACAAAGTAACCCCTGACTCTACTGCCTTTTGGAAAGCATTATTTAAGAGTCGTGGGTGTGATACATTGCCCAAACATGCAACCGCGGAGTCACATCCCGAGGGGATAATTATCAAGTCTGGAATAAATTTCTTTGCTGCATCACCTCTCATCCTAGTCTTCACCAAAATGGCCCATGTAAAATCTATCCTGTATGAACATTTAAAACTAGCATTAATTGAGAACTTTTTAGGCTCATACGTTTTTCCCGCTAATACTTGTAGATGACAATGAACTCACAGAGAGAATTCCACATAATGAGCACGGGAAGACTGGCTTAAAGCAATTCCCTCTTTCCTGAGGCATAATTTTTGGGCAAATGTGATATTTTAAGACTGCTCAGGCTGGGCACGGTGGCTCACGCCTGTAATCCCAGCACTTTGTGAGGCTGAGGTGGGAGGATCACTTAAGGTCAGGAGTTCCGAGACCAGCCTGGCCAACATGGTGAAACCCTGTCTCCACTAAAAATATAAAAAGTCAGCCAGGCATCGTGGCAGGCACCTGTAATCTCAGCTACTTGGGAGGCTAAGGCAGGAGAATCACTTGAACCCAGGAGGCAGAGGTTGCAGTGAGCAGAGATCACACCATTGCAGTCCAGCCTAGGCAAGAGGGAGATGATTTCTCAAATAATAATAATTATTATGTTCAAGGCTGAGCAACAAAGTGAGACCTTGTTTTTACAAAAAGTAAAAAAGAAAAAATTAGCCAGGCATGGTGTTGCATGCCTGTGGTCCCAAGCACACAGGAGGCTGAGGTGGGAGGATCACCCGACCCAGGTCAAGGATGCAGCAAGCAGTGGAAGTGTGTTGGCAACAATGCACTCAGCCTGGGCAACAGAGGAAGACCCTGTCTCAAAAAAAAAAAGTGTTCATTGATGCCAGTGGCTCAAACCTGTAATCATAGCTCTTTGGGAGGCAGAGGCAGCAGGATCATTTGAGGCCAGGGATTCAAGACCAGCCCGGGCAACACAGCGATACCCTCATCTCTACCAAAACAGAAATACAAAAATTAGCCAGGTATGGTTGTGTGTGCCTGTAGTCCCAGCTTCCTGGGAGGCTAAAACAGAAGGGTCACTTGAGCTGCCATAATCTATGACTGTGCCACTGTGCTTCAGCCCGTGTGACAGTGAGACTGTCTCTGAAAACCAAAACAAAACAATGTTCATTTAATTTGTCTTAGAAAAAGCTGAACAATTAGAAACAATCTAAATGACCAACAGGAAGGTTGAATATGATATCTAAATAACAGTACATCAAGAAGGTATTAAAAATCACACCAATCTATATTTACTGGCATATAAAGGTACATATCAACAATATGTTAAGTGACAGCAAAAAAAGGTATCAGACAGTACATATAGCATGATCCTCTACTGTAAAAGAGGGCTGTGTTAGAGTGACATAAGCAAGACAGAAACAGGAAACCCAGAAACACAAGACACATTCCGCACAAGACACACAGATTTAAAATCTGAGCATTCGACAGCCAGAGATCCTTTCTTTGGCACAGTACAGCATGAGGAAACACTCAATTCCCGTCTTCTGGGGAGAAAGAAGTTGGTGTATACCCAGTGTCCTTTACTTTTTTAAGTGCAGCCAGAGGGACTGATTTCTGTCTCATCTAAATCAAAGTAGTGACAGGAACAGGGAACCAGGTTGGGGGCTAAGAACAAAGGTGATCAATTGGCACCAGAGGCTGCAGTACCAAGAGACAGAAACTAGGTGGAGCTCCATCACTGGCGGCTTACTACAATACCGACAAGGTCACAGGGCTGCAGAGTTCCTGAGTGGAAACCAGTGAACTTCAATTAGGAGATTACACCCACAAGCCCAGAGAGGACATGCTCAGAAAAGGCTCAAATGGGCTCCAGGGTCTCTAACTAGGCTAACTGAATAAAATTTTCCCACTATGAAACCAGACTGCAAAGACTGGGAGAGGTGGCTGATTTTTCAAATGCCAAGATCCCGAAACAAAAAAACAAGATATACAAATAAACAAAAATATGGCATATCCAAAGGAACAAATTAAAACTCCAGGAACCAACCCCAAAGAAATGAAGACATATGAATTGCCCAGTAATTCAAAATAATTGTCATAAGATTGCTCAGTAAATTAAAGGAGAGTAGAGATACATAACTAAATGAAATCAAGAATATGATGCATGAACAAAATGAGAATATCAACAGAGACAGAAACTATAAAAAGCCAAAGAAAAATTCCAAAACTAAAGAATATAAAACCTGAATTGAAAATTTCACTAGAAGGACTAAACAGCAGATCTGAGCAGGCAGAAAAAAGAATCACTGAACTTAAAGATAGGACTTTTGAAATTACTGAGGTTCAGGAGCAAAAAGAAAAAAGAATAAAAGAAAAATAATGATAGTCTAAGGGACTTATGGACAGCAAAAAGTGAAACATACACATTATGAGAATTCTACAAGGAGAAAAGAGCCTATTTGAACTTCCCAAATATGAGGAGATAAATGAGAAGTTCAAAGAAGTATTATAATAAAGCTGTCAAAAGTCACAAAGAATCTTGAAAGCAGTAAGAGGAAAGTGACCCATCACATAGACGATAGCGTCTATTAGATTATCAGCAGATTTCCTAGCAGAAACTTTGTAGGCTAGAAGAGAGTGGAATAAACATACAAAACAAAAACCGGACAACCAAGAATATTATACCTGGCAAAACTGTAATTCAAAAGTAAAAAAGTCTAGGTGCAGTGGCTCACACCTGTAACCCCAGCACTTTGGGAGGCCAAGGCAGGTGTATCATCTGAGGTCAGGAGTTTGAAACCAGCCTGAACAACATGGTGAAACCCCATCTCTACTAAAAATACAAAAATTAGCTGGGCATCATGGCGGGCACCTGTAACCCCAGCTACTCAGGAAGCTGCGGCAGGAGAACTGCTTGAACCCAGGAGGTGGAGGTTGCAGCAAGCCAAGACTGTGCCATTGCACTCCAGCCTGGCAACAGAGCAAAACTCCATCTCAAAAAAAAAAGGAATGAAAAAATTAAGACTTTCCCAGATAAATAAAAGCTGAGTGAGTTCATCACCACTAGACCTGACCTATTGCTGAAGGAAATTTTCAAGTTGAAGCGAAGGGTCAATAAGCAGAAATAAAGCACCATATAAAAACATATAACTCCCTGGTAAAGGTAAATATCCAGATAAATACAGACTCCTGCAGTAAAGTAATGCAGATGCGTAAATCTCTCTAAAATCTGGTACCCCTTTTAAATCTTTTAATCACATAAAATCACTTCTTAAAGACTAAAGGCATAAACAGTAATTATAAATCTAAATTAATGTATATGCAATATAAAAAGAGGTCACTGGTGCCACTGATAAAGTGCAGGGGAGGCAGAGATGTAAAGGAGTAGAGATTTTATGTCATTGAAGTAATCAGCTTTAAATAGATTGTTATAACTTTAAGATATGTAATTGCAAACGTAACTATAAAATGAATATCTATTGAATACACACAAAAGGAAATGGAAAGGAAATCAAAGTACATCATTATTTTAAAAAGTCAATAAAACACAAAAGAAAGCAGTGAGAGACGAAAAGATAGACAAAAAGTTCCAAGACATATAAGAATTAAGTAAGTCCTTCTGTATCAGTAATCACTAAAAATGTAAATGGGTCAAACATCTCAGTTAAAACATAGTTAGGCCAAATGAAATTTTTTAAATGAGATCCATTAATACACTATCTACAAAAAATTTACTTTACATTAAAAGACACACATAGGTTAAAAGTGAAAGAATGAAAAAAAGACAATTCATGCAATCCAGAACCGAAAGAAAACAAGCGTGACCATACTTGGACAAAATAAAACTTTAAAACAAAAACTGACACAAGAGACAAAGAAGGACATTATTTAATAATAAAAGGGTCAAATCTCTGAAAAGACATGACAATTCTAAATAAAGATGCACCTAATAACAGAGCTCTCAGATATATGAAATCGACACTGACAAAACTGAAAGAGGAAAAAAACACTACCTCAGTAATAGTAGGAGACTTCAATATTCCACTTTGAGTTATGGACAGAATGATCAGACAGAAGATCAATAAAGCAACATTGGACTTAAACAACACTATAATCAAATGGACCCAACAGACATAAAGAACACTGATTCCAACAGCAGCAGAATACACATTCTTCTCAAGAGCATATGGAACATTCTCTTGTTCCATGTGCTCTTGAGGCCCCATAAGGTCTCAACAATTTTTTTTTAAGACAGGTTCTCACTCTGTTGCCCAAGTGGCACCAGGTTCACTGCAGTCTCGATCTCCTGGGCTTAATCAATCCTTCCATCTCAGACTCCTGAGTAGGTGGGACTATAGGGATGCACCACCATGCCCAGATAGCTTTTTGTATTTTTAGTAAAGACAGGATTTCAACATGTTGCCGAGATGGGTCTTGAACACCTGAAGTCAAGTGATCTGCCCACCTCAGCCTCCCAAAGTGCTGGGATTACAGGTGTAAGCCAGTGCCACCCACCAATGAATTTAAGAGGACTATCTTCTCTAACCACAACAAAATAAAACTAGAAGTCAATATCAGAAAAAAACAAACAACAACAACAAAAAAACCCAGGAAAATACACAAATGTGTGGCAATTAAACAACTTGCCACTAAACAACCAATGGGTAAAAGAAGAAATCACAAGCGAATTTAGAAAAAAATCCAGAAACAAATGAAAACAGAAAAACATATACCAAAACTTATGATATGTAGCAAAAGCCATGCAAAGAGAGAATTTAATACCAGTAAACATTTACATTAAAAAAAAAAGAAGAAAGTTCTCAAATCAGCAACCTAACTTTATACCTCAAGGAAACTGAAAAAAGAAAACAAACTAAACCCAAAATTAGCAGAAGGAAGAAAAAAAATAAAGATTGGATCAAATAAATAAATTTTTAAAAAAACAGCAGAAAAAAAAATCAAAGAAACCTAGAGTTGGTTTTTGAAAAGATCAATAAAATTAACAAACCCTTAGCTAGATTAGCTAAGAAAAAAGGAAGAAGATTCAAATAACTAAAATTAGAAATGAAAGCGGGAACACAACAACTGATTTCACAGAAACAGAAGAATTACAAGTGACTACTAGGAATGATTACGTGCCAAGAAATTGGATAATCTAGACGAAATGGATAAATCCCTAAAAACGTACAACTTTCCAAGGGTGAATCATGAAGAAATAAAAAATTTGAACACACTTATAAGAAGTAAGGGGATTAAAGAAGTAATCAAAAACCTCTCAGCAAAGAAAAGCTCAGGACCAGAGAACTTCACTGGAAAAAATTCTGCTAAACACTTGAAGAAGAATTAACATCATTCCTCCTGAAACAGTTCTCTTCCAAAGAACTGAAACAGAGAGAACACTTTTCCAACACATTCTATGAGGCCAGCAGTCCTCTGATACCAAAGCCAGACAGAGATACAAGAAAACTACAGACCAATATTCCATGCAAAAATCCTCAACAGAACACCAGCAAATGGAATTAAACTGTGCATTAAAAGAATTATATACACCATAACAAAGTGGGATTTATAACTGCAATACAGGGATCATGCAACATACAAATCGATCAGTGTAATACATATTACATTAACAAAATGGAAGAAAAAAACATGATCATCTCAATTGATATAGAAAAGCATTTGACAAAATTCAAGACACTTTCATGATAAAAAAAAAATGTGACAAACTAGAAATAGAAGAAAACTTCTTCAACAGAATAAAGATAATATATGAAAAGCCTATCGGTAATATCACGCTTGACAGCAAACACTGAAAGCTTTCCCTCTAAGATTAGGGGCAAGGCAAGGAGTCCCACTTTCACCACTACTAGTCAACATAGTGCTGAAAATCCTAACTAGAGCAATTAAGAAAAAAAGTAAAAGGCACCCAAACCGGAAAAGAAGAAGTAAAATTATCATTATTTGCAGATAAAGTGATCTTATATGTAGAAAAACGTAAAGAATCTACCAAAAACTACAACTAATAAACAATTTTAGCAAAGTTTCACAATCCAAAATCAACACATAAAAAAGCTGTATTTTTGTATGCTAACAATGACCAATCCCAAAAAAAAAAAATCAATAAAACAATCCCATTTACTATATAATCAAAAAAGATAAAATACTTAGGAATAAACCTAACTGAGGAGGTAAAAGATTTTTCTACAAAACATTTCTAAAAGAAATCAGAGAAGATACAAATAAATGGAAAGACATTCTGTGCTCATGTATTGGAAGACTTAATAATATTAAAATGTCCACACTACCTAAAGTGATCTATAGATTCAATACAATCCCTACCAAAATCCCCAAGGCATTTTTTTACAGAAATAGGAAAAAATCCTCCTAAAATTTACACGGAGTCTCAAGTGAACCTCAACAGCCAAAATAGTCTTGAAAAAAAGTTGGAGGCCTCATACTTCCTGATTTTAAAACACGCTACATGTCGGACGCAGCAGCTCATGTCTATAATCCCACGACATATTGTGTTCTTGGTAAAATATTGCACTGTTGTGGGGCTAAAAACTGGACTGTTAAAATTAAATGTCAAAATAGTGGTTAACAGTATTGTGGCCTACAAAAAAATTATTTCACTGTAAGACCAATAAAGAAAAATGGTAAGAAAATTCCTCTTTAAAATCTGCCAAATGATGATATCTTAGTTCTTTCGACAGTGGAGATATGAAAGAAGGGAGAGAAGATGGGGGAATGGGAGAAAAAGGGAAAAATAGTGAGCTGCAGGTCCCCCGCTAAGTGGAGGGCGGGTGTCCCTGCTCAACGGAGAAACGTCAGAGCCCACATGCTCGGTTACCATGGAGACCCCTCTGCCCTGAGAGAGTTATGAGCTGACAGATCTCAGAGGGTTTTCACTTTCAAAACTTCCTGTTTTAATGAGCACATACCTTCGATAACACTTTTTGTTTAGAAGTGTGAAAAACATTAAAGGAAAAACCATACTTACCTGAATGTAATATATGCCCTTTTCTTGAGCATACATCATTAGAAAACAGTAATCTAGGTTTTGCTTTGTTCTCCATCTGAAATAAACATTTTCAAAAAGTATGTTAGGAATCAGACTCAAATTTAGTAAAATAAGATTAAATGTATAAACCTCAAGTGTCTATATAACATGTCATCTATGTGTATGTGTACACACACACACACACACACACACACACACACACACACACAGACACTCACTTGGAACAGAGAGTAAAGAAAATTCACTTTCCTCTAATGAAGCCTTTATCAAAATGTATTCCCAAGAACACTAATCCTCAAGCTGTCCTGAGGAAAAAAGAAGTCTAATGTCAAGTAAGTTTGTGTACATATTCCCCTACTAGAAACATACTAGTTCACAAGAGGCACTAAAATACCCAGCAGTAAAGACATTTATTGGAAAAAAATTTCTTAACCCATTATTTTCCAAACTTCCTTGACCACACACCCTTTTTTCAGTAATATCTTAATGTCTCATCAAACGAATGCTTCAAAAGTTATTCTTTTAGGATCCCTTCTCTGGTGCCTAGGACTGTTTTACATGCAGATAAAAGTTCATAAATATGTATTGAATGCTTAAAAAAAACCTTCGTATTTAAATTTACAGTAATAAATCCTGTCAGTGAGTTCCTGGTAGCCTACAGAAACACACTGATGAAAGTTAAATAAGAGAAGTGGATCTAAAAGCTAGTTTAAGAAAACACAGTTAAATAAAAGCCGATACTAAGTTTTTACATATTCTAAGAAAACCCTACATTATCTCAAAAACTGTCCTTGACGTAATGAGACTTACCTAGAATATTTTACTAAATTCAACTCTAAAATGTTTTCAGCTTCGATAAATAAAAACTACATGTATCAGATATTTAAATAAGCTCACAAGTGTGGAGGATTTGAAACAGCACATGCTCACCTTACTCTTTCTTTAGAGTCTCCAAATGTCTCCTTTAGGTTTGTCAAGTCAGGATAATAGCTTTCAGGGGGTGATATGACTTCCACCAAGCCAGAACTGATTTCTTTAGAAAATCTATTATGAGAAAGGTTAGCTGAGTTATTTAAGTTCTGTGGAATTTTATTTATCTTAACGCTCAATGTACTGTGTTTAACATAAAACACATCAGTAATCATTTGTAGCAACATATAATGTTACGGCCACAGGGTGTTAAATGGAGCAGCTCAACATTGATTTCATTTACCAGAAAATACAGGTTTCTCCAATAGTAAAGGTTTTTTTTTTTAAGTACTGCTTTAAAAACTATAAAATACTGCTATTATTAAAATAGCAGAGAAATCCTAAGCCAACTGCAGGCATTGATGTTCCTAAAATGTATCTGAACTTAAAAAAAAAAAATCAAGGTCTCACAGAAAACAGAAAATTGAAGAAAAACAAATAAGTATGCATGTATCTTTAAATACATATATTTATGCAAAACCAAAGTTCTTACATCCTCAGGAAGCTCTGCCTGTAGGTTACAGACCACATGTCATTCTCAGCCAGTGTTTTTCAACTGGGGGTGATTCTGTCCCTCTGGACAACTTTAGCAATGTCTGAAGACGTTCTCGTTCCCACAGTGGTGGTCAGTATTACTGACACCTAGTGGGTAGACATTTGGGATCCTGCTCCACATTCTACAATGCATTGGACAGCCCTCCACAACACAAAATTATCTGACCCAAAATTTCCACAGCGCGAGGCTGAGAACCCTTTCTAAAGTTTTTAATTAGCCTATGCTGACTCAAATGTAATTTCTTTTGCTTTTGCATCCTCCCTTGATTCATTTTTGCAAACCTCCACAAAATGGTAGTGCAACTGCCTGCCTTTGCACAAATGTTCTTAGTGTTTAACTGTACTTTTTTTTTCTGAGCTTGGTTTTCTATATGCAGAGGAAGATGTAAATCAACAGAGTCCCTGCAGAAGCCCATAGGCCTGCTCATGGGGTCCGTGGGAAGGGGGTGCCCATCATTATTGCTCTGTTCCTTTTCTTAAGAAGTCTATGCCAAATTGTGTTTCTATAAGACTTTCAAGAAACTCAGCACTTCAGGAAATCAAACAAATAACAATTTAATCCTGAACTATGCATAACTTTTTTAAATATTCGATTTTAACATTTGGATAGAAAAAGAGCCACATTATTTTCAGTGTAAGGTTAACAAATGATTGTTGCTTCTTTTTTGTCTTTTCTTTTTAAGTAGAAGGTACGTCTTTTAGGGACAAAAAACAGATACAATTTAATGAAGAAACTCATAGCAAGACTAATTTTATTACATTTTAAAACTGTTAAGGCAATATTATAAAAATAATAATACCTGAAACATAAACTAAGCTTTCCCTCTGTTACCTGCCATGTGCCTTGCTCATAGTGAACTGCTACTCAATCTTTGCAGAATAGAAGAATAGATTAAGACATAGTTTAAAATTGAAGTCTGAAATTGCTATGTGAATATCTACCCTGAGAGCAGAAAATTTTGCCTGGTAACTACAGTGTGAAAGATTTAATCCTATATGATTCTCTCTATATTCATTGTCTTCAAGATTAAAGATTGTTATTTAATAGTGTTACATACACAGGACATTCAAGTCTTTTCTAAAATGAAATATACCAATTTATCCCATCACATAACTGGATATATTTGCACCACTTTATGACAATACAAAATACCAATCAGAGGTGATCTCATAAACAATGAACTCCACAGAGAAATGAACTATCAAGGAAGGCATTTTCTTTTAGCAAGAAACCAAGAGGTAACAGTCACCAAAAAATATTTTTATGTTTATAATTAAGAAGAACTTACTCTTTCTCCAGGTTGGCTACAACACCATGTACATAATCAATATCTGTCTGGGAAAGAAAAAAAATGTATCTACATTCATGTTTTCATATTTTTATTTAACTGTTAATATTGAACTCAAAATTAAATGAATGATAAAAACATTCATTAAAAACATACATTAAATTTTTAGACAATTTATTAGATTTGCATTCCTGTATTGTTCTATTGTACTACTATATGTCGTTGAGCACTTACTAACAAAATAAGCAGATTTAAAGTTTTTATTATTTTTAATTATCTGTGTTGGATTCAGTAGGAAAACTGAGCACAAAAATGATTTCTACTTCTATCAAAACATCCAAACTATAGTGAATAATATTAGTGACAGATGCTGCATAATATGACTAAAGATTTTTCTACTTGGAATCATAAAACCTAGGTTCAAGATTTGCCTCTAAATTAAGTCATTTCTCTGAGTTTCAATTTCCTATTCTATTAAAAAAAGGGAAAAAATGCCTTAGTGATTATGAGATAATCGATAAAACTATGTAATAAAAAGCAGCTGTATTATTAGGCTATATTGTAATAAAAAGCAGCTGTATTATTAGGCTATATTATTATTATTATTACACTGATACTGATAACTGAATCAAGAGCACTGTAATCCGTTAGAAATAAACATTTATCAGATCTGCATATTTCTGAGTTATGAACAAGTCAAATTTCTAATACTTCCCATTAATTTTATTTTATTTTCTTTACTCATTTAATGAATCACATATTTACATTTCACAAACATTTACTGAGTGCCTACTCTAGGCCAGGCTGGAACCACTGCAGTGAACAAGACAATTCTAAGCATGGCAGACATGTTATAAACAGACATTTTCAACCAAGTTCAGATCTAACCCAGCCTGGAGGGTAGAGGCGTAAGAGGAGGCTGCCTGGAAGAGGTGATGTTCAACAGTAAGAACTGGCTTCTTCTTCCCGGGCCCTGACTCTCGGGGGTCTAACAGGGATAAATACCATTAGCTCTTTTCTTCTAAGAGGTAAACTGAGTCTGTCTCTGATGCTATGTCAAACACCATGGAATTGGGCCAAAGTGAGAATTCCAGCTTTGCCTCCTACCAGCTGGATAACCTTGGGAGAGCTGCTAAGCCTCTCTGGGCCTCAGTTCCCCAGTAAAATAGAAACAACAGGAGAAACTGCTTTCTAGGATAGCTGTAACAACTGATTAACAGGGTGGGGCACAGGTGATGGGCAAATGCAAAAAACTATGAGCATTATTTCTCCAGTGCGTGTGTCCAGATACCACCTTCCTCTTAACTCCAGATCTTAACCCCTTCAAGGACCCCAGGAAGCCCAAGGGACAACCAGGCCAGGGACGTGGCAGGATGGGTTGCAGGGCCATGGCCACATTTTCGAGCCAGCCAAAGCCCTACTGATACGGTTTGGCTGTGTCCCCACCCAATCTCGTCTTGAATTGTAGCTCCCATAATTCCCATGTGTTCTGGGAGGGACCCTGGGGAGATAACTGAATCATGGGGGTACTTCCCCCATACTATTCGTGTGATAATGAATAAGTCTCACAAGTTCTGGTGTTATAAGGGGTTTCCCCTTTCACTTGATTCTCATTTTCTCTCGTCTGCTGCCATGTAAGGCATGCCTTTCGTCTTCTGCCATGATTGTAAGGCCTTCCCAGCCATGTGGAACTGTGAGTCCATTAAACTCTTTTTCTTTATAAATTACCCAGTCTTGGGAATATCTTTATCAGCAGCATGAAAACAGACTAATACACCTATCAATTTTAAATACAGTGATAAGATATTACAATGCTCAATTGTTAAAAGACTCGATATATAAAATATGATCTATGTTATAAAGACTGTCAAAACACTTAATACTTGAGAAAAACAAACAAAAAAGGTATAGCTTAATCCTGGAAGTTACAAAACCATCAAATTATAAAAAGTTCTTATAACAGGCTTTCTGAAAAAGTATTTTAATTTCTGTAATTGAAAGTAATTCTAATTTTTGCTGTTAAGTCTAACGACTCATGAGTAAGATAGTTTCATGAGACTACACTCTTTAAACTCTTACCAAACTATGGAGACACAACTGAATATAGCTCAAAATTCGCTGTACTTCCTCGATAGAAGCCCAAACATTAGTGATTTCTTTTTAAATAAGTTATCATTCACAAATTTGACCAATGAGTATTTAACCGCTCAACAAGCTATAATTTTGGAGAATATGAACAATCATGGTTTTATGAACTTCACTGTGTTTAACAACCTGAAATTCAGTTTGATAAGCATTTAATGAGGGACAGTGATTTGTCCACATATGGAAACAGGAATACAAAGCTGAGTAAGACCAGTTCCAAAAGAAATCAAAGAAATCTGAAAAAGAAATCAAGAGAACAATCCCATTTATAATAGCTACCAAAAAATACTTAGGAAAAACTTTAACAAAGGAAGTGAAAGAACTAGACACTGAAAATTATAAAATGTTGATGAAATAATTTGAAGAACACACAAATAAATGGAAAGACATTCTGTGTTCATGAATTGGAAGAATTAATATGATTTAAATGTCCATATTACCCAAAGTGATCTACAGATTCAATGTAATCCCTATCAAAATTCTGAGGTAGCACTGGCCTCATTAAGAAGTTTGGAAGTACTCCCTCCTCTCCCACATTTTTATATAGACACACTGACCTATGGAACAGAATATAGAGCCTAGAAATGAACCCATGCATGTATGGTCAATTGATCTTCAGCAAAGGTGTCAAGAATACTCAATGAAAAAAATTTCTTTAGCAAACGGTGCTGAGTAAACTCTATATCCATACAGACGAATGAAAGTGGACCTTCAACTCACACCAAATATACAAATCAACTCAAAATGGATTAAGAACAAAAGAGTCTAAAACCACCAGAAGAAAACAAGGGAAAAACTACAAGACACTGGACTGGGCAATGGTTTTTTGGATATGACCCCAAAGATTCAGGCAACAAGAACAAAAATAGACAAATAGGATCACATCAAACTAGAACTCTTCTACATGGCAAAGGAAATAACAGTGTTAACAGTGCCTCTACAACCTATGGGTTATGAGAAAATATTTGTAGGCTGTACATCTGATAAGAAGTTAATACCCAAAATATGTAAGAAACTCAAACAGGTCAAGAGGAGGAAAAAAACAAAAAACAAACAAACAAAAAAACACTGAAAAAAACAGGCAAGGGACCTGAATAGACATTTCCCAAAAGAAGGTATACAAATGGCCAACAGATATATAAAAAATGTTCAACACCGCTAACCATTAGGGAAATGCAAATTAAAACCACAATCAGATGTCATCATATGGGTCAGATTGGCTAACTGTCAAAAAGGCAAAAGATAATCAGTATTTAACAAATATTTACAGAACTCTCCTCCCACAAATCCACAAAACATACATTTTTCTCAGTATCACATTATACCTATTTTAAAAGTGACCACATAATTGGAAGTAAATCACTCCCCAGCAATTGCATAGCATTTCACAGGTTTACATAAAATATTGGTTGGCTGCTTGTTTGTTATTTTCATCCCCTATTCCTTCCTGTCTCCATTGTTAAGCACAATTATTGGCATAAAAGGGGTTTTTAATACCCATTTCTAGACTGTATTCTAGCCTGGGCAATAAAACAAGAATCCCATTCTCTCTCCCTCTTTCTCTTCCTCTTTCTTTTTCTCTTTCATTCTTTTTTTTCTTTCTTTTGCTGTGTCTTTCTTTCTCCTTTTCTCTCTTTTTCTAAAAAAAAAAATATGCACTCGGACAGACCCTTCTCCAAGAGCACACACATTTTTGCTTCTGGATAGAATTCCCCTGAATGCATGTGATGAGGAAGTTAGGCTTTTCCTCTCTGTGCCGGGCTGAAGCATGAGGCTTTGTTCAAGGTCTTATAGAAAGTCGTCTGCCATTCCAGGTCATGCTCTTCATCGCAGGCAACACCTGTGCATTCTTCATTTTGCTTTTACCATGGAGGGAGAAACTTCCTGTCTTTCAAAATTCCAGTGTTTGCTAGTCTCCTTTGAGAATACCCCTGTTATTAGGAGAGAAGCACCAGGAATAGGCAACATTCTTGGATAATGTGAGTCCTGGAAGGTGGTGTATTCTGGAATGGGGTTGGGAGGAGGGGAATGAAGGAGAAAGAAGAGAATTCTCTTAGTTTCAAACAATAGAAATTCAAACTGTGGTATCTTATGGAACCAGACCATGAGAAGCTCACGAACTCCTGGAACTAGGATCTACTGAGTGCTCCAGAACTAGGGTCTACTGAGGGGAAATAGCAGCTATTACTTGGAGGCTGGTCACTGGCAACCTTGGTTTTCAGGAGCAAGAAATCCATCCTGGATACTGCAAAGACTCTTGATTCTTAGAAAAGTAGGGTCTTGGCGTCAGAGCTGGAGTGGCATGGAGCAGATGAGTGATGAGACACGAGGCCAGTGGCTGATCAACTGCAGCCTCTTAAGTTTCTCTTTGGAGGACTGGAGTGACTCCTGGACTCAGCAGGGGACTGAGCCTGGATAAGCCCACGGACACCCTGCCTCTATTCCAGCCGAGATTATTCACCCCACTCCCGTTTAGCTGGAATAGGGGCAGGGTTGGAATACACTGAGGGCAATGGAGAGCAAGAATATGGCTCCCCTGTTTCATATGACTCCCCCGTGTCATATGGCCCCCCCCGTGTCATGTGGCTCCCCCGTTTCATATGGCTCCCCCGTTTCATATGGCCCCCCCATTTCATATGGCTCCCCCATGTCATATGACTCCCCCATTTCATATGGCCCCCCCCCGTGTCATTTGGCTCCCCCGTTTCATATGGCCCCCCATTTCATATGGCTCCCCCGTTTCATATGCCCCCATGTCATGTGGCTCCCCCGTTTCATATGGCCCCCCC
>CAUYQU010013165.1:0-26034 GCA_963574635.1 Cheracebus regulus | reverse complement strand
CCTGGCATTTCCTTGGCAGGATATGGTGGCTCTCGCCTGCAATCCAAGCACGTTGGGAGGCCGAGGTGGGTAGGATCTTCTGAGGTCAAGAGTTCAAGACCAGCCTGGCCAACACGATGAAACCCCATCTCTACTAAAAATACAAAAAATAAGCTGGGCGTGGTGGTAGGCTCCTGTAATCCCAGCTGCTTGGGAGGCTGAGGCAGGAGAATCACTTCAATCTGGGAGGCAGAAGTTACAGTGAGCCAAGAAGGTGTCATTGCACTCCAGCCTGGGCAAAAAGAGCAAAACTCCTTCCCAAAAAAAAAAAAAAAATTAGCTGGGCATGGAGGTGCACACCTGTAATCCCAGCTACTCGGGGGGTTGAGGCTTGAACCAGGGAGGCGGAAGTTGCAGTGAGCCGAGATCAAGCCACTGCACTCCAGCCTGGGCCGTGAAGCAAGACTGTATCTTACAAAAACAAACAAAAAACTCCTGGCATTTCCTAAGTGTTAGGAGTGTCTTGTTATTTTTAAGGAGTCACTTTTGATCACATCTGAGCTTATACTAATGCGTGACTTAGGGCAGAGCCCCTAGGTAGCCTCAGGATGGGGCTGGTCATCAAAAAGACCAAATGATTAGAGGGTTGAAACTATTAGCCTAACTTACTGACCTTCAGGAAGGGAAGGGCGGTGCTGGAAAGCAAACTCTATTTTCAAAAAACAGGCCAGTGCAGTGGCTCACCCCAGTAATCCCAGCACTTTGGGAGGCCGAGGCGGGCAGGTCACTTGAGGTCAGGAGTTTAAGACCAGCCTGACCAACATGGAGAAGCCCCATCTATACTAAAAGTACAAAATTAGCTGGGCATGGTGGCGCATGCCTATAGGCTGAGACAGGAGAATCGCTTGAACCCAGGAGGCGGAGGTTATGGTGAGCCAAGATTGCGCCATTGCACTCCAGCCTGGGCAACAAGAGTGAAACTCCATCTTAGAAAAAAAACAACTCTTGAGCAATGAGATTTGATGCTCTTCTGGGCTGGTGAATACACTGAGGTGCTAGGAGGGTGGTGTGTCTGGAGAGGGCATGTAAGCTTTCCCTGATCCCCATACCTCGCCCTATGCATCTCTTCCATTTGATTTCTTGAGTTGCAGCCTTTATAATAAACTGATAAACATAAGTAAGGTGTTCCCCTGAGTTCTGTGAGCCATTATATCAAATTATCGAACAGGAGGAGGAGTTATAGTAGCTCTTGATTTATAGCAAAGACAGTCAGAAGTGCCAGAACCGGAGACTTGTAATTGATATGTGAAGTGGGAGAAGTCTTGTGGGACTGAGTCCTTAACCTGTGGTGTCTATGCTAGTTATAGCTTTGAGCAGCGAGAAATAAAAATAAAATCTTAAACTGCCCAGTGGATGAAACAGACCTATCTTGGTGAAAGAGATCCCAGAGTAACCTTGAAAACTGAGTTCTCTGTCATGGTGGGTTAGGAGGTTAGACACACCTCATTATACCCTCTCCCTAGCTAACCATGATAAGGCTTTTTTCCCTAAGGGCTAAACAGAAACCAGTCCTTTCAAAAGGCTCTGATATCAACCAACCACCTGAGGCTTCCCCCATGATAAGAGACCTCTGACCATGGAGTGGTTCTGGCCAATCTTCAAAGAAGGTGCAGTACGGGTTTCTGTGCCCTCTGCTTCATCTTTTGAGGTCAGAGGGCCAAAAACCCTACCCTCATATCATGCTATCACCACCGGCTTTGTACACAGGACCCGTGAAAGGGCATGAAGCTCATGTTTCTCCTTTCCTAAATATTCATAACTCCTGCTATAGCTTATTGAATATGTATATTCAGCCAGCCCACTCACTCAGCCTAAATTCCTGAGCCCTTTACCCCTCCCTTGAAGCATCTGTTTCTGGCTTCTGGCCAGTGCCTACACTTCCCAGCCTGAGAGAATGGCCACTCTGCAGGCTGCAACCCCTTATGAGAAGGAAAGCTCTCCTTTCCACATGTATGGGCTTTGTCATTCTCAGTTGACAGTAGTTATCATCAGAATTGAATTGAATTTTAGGATATTCATTTAATGTGCACAGAGAATTGGTTGTTGGTCTTGGAAAACACCCCAGACTAACTCAATGTTCTTTCCATTACACTGCCTTCGCAGCAGAATAAAAAGCCAAGAAACTAACAGTGTCACCAGAAACCATGGATGACTGTAAATCTATCAAAATTGATTTCAAAGGAATCAAGCTGCCAGGTGTTCTAATTCCAGAACTTTGGAAAGTTGAGGCAGGAGGATTGTTTGAGCCCAGAAATTCAACACTAACTTGGGCAACATAGTGAGACCGCATCTCTATTAAAAAAAAGAACAAAGTAATAATTGGAAATAAAAGAATCAAACTTTTTTTTTCTTTTTTGTGACAGAGTCTTGCTCTATCACCAGACTGGAGTGCAGTGGCCCAATCTCGGCTCACTGTAACCTCTGCCTCCTGAGTTCAAGTGATTCTCATGTCTCAGCCTCCCTGAGTGGCTGGGATTACAGGTGTCCACTGCCACACCCAGCTAATTTTTGTATTTTTAGTACAGACGTGGTTTCGCCATGTTGGCCAGGCTGGTTTTGAACTCCTGATCTCAGGTGTTCCCAAAGTGCTGGGATTACAGGTATGAGCCATCGTGCCTGGCCAAGAATCAAGCCTTTTAGGTCATCTCTGTACACCCAACAAGTGCTCAGAGATACCCAATCAATGCTTGACCTAGTGAATGAACAAATAAAATGAATGAATCCATTTCCAAATTATAGTTTAATCTGGGGGAAAGTAAGATTCATTTAAAAGCCCTTTTTCACTAACAACTGATGGTGTAATTTTATTTCTGACCCATTGTCCTTATTTTTAGTGGAATCAACTTTATCATATAAAATACATAGCTGTTGCCTATCCCTGAGGTTGATGCACAACAAATTCAGTAATTTTCTTACCCTAATGTGCTGATTTGGTCTAAAAACACTGCAGGCGCTTTCAAAACTATCCAGAGTTCAAGTTTCAAGTCATCAAAACTCATGATTTGTCCTGATTCCAAGAGATAAGAAACAGGAGATCTGAGCTGCTTGCGCTAGGAACCGCTGCTGCAGAGAAGGCAGTGTTTCTTCTGTCTGACCATCGACAGCGGGCAGAGCTACTCTGTTCTCAAAATCCATTCCTCTCTATCTCCTGCTAAACATTGCTTCTCTTTGGGAAATTATTCTCCACTCTGACCAGTGGCAAAGTTATGCCCTAAAGTAAAAAATGAGAGTCACTTGACCTTTTTGGGAAAGTCATTATCATTATTATAGTTTAATTTTGAAAAGGATTTCCTCCTGAATATTTACATCGTCCAACCCCTGAGGACACTAACTGCCACTGCTAGTGGCCCCTTTATCTGTTTTCTTCTTTTTTGGTAATAGACTTTCTATTTCTAGCCAGAGACATAGCTACAGACGGAAGTAGCCATGTGCCTAAGTTCTAGCAAAGGAGATGTAAGGGGAAGTGTCATGTAGAACTTCCAGAAAGGTCAGGCTGCCTAGAATGTGGACATGATAGCTAAATCTCAATCATTTTAGTCAATAAGGCAAGAGCCACTTTTGATTAGTTGGTAGTAATTGCATTTGATTAAAAATTTGTGTGTAAAACCATTTTTCACTGTTTCCACTGAAACACTCTCACTTCTGCACCGTGGATGGGTATGTGAAAATAATGTTCCCTTTATTATTATTATTTGAGATGGAGTTTTGCTCTTGTTGCCCAGGCTGGAGTGCAATGGTATGATCTCAGCTCACTACAACCTCCTTATCCCAGGTTCAAGCAATTCTCCTGCCTCAACCTCCCAAGTAGCTGGAATTACAGGCGCCCGACAACACACCTGGCTAATTTTTGTATTTTTAGTCGAGATGGGGTTTCACCATGTTGGTCAGGCTGGTCTCAAACTCCTGATCTCAGGTGATCCACCCGCCTTAGCCTCCCAAAGTGCTGGAATTACAGGCATGAGCCACCACACCTGACCTCCTCTTTTTTGTTGTTTATATAAATAAATGCTTTTTAAAATTTCTTACAGTAATTTTATTTTCTGTGTCCCTACAGAAAATATTCATCTCTGGATCCTGTTCCATAAAGTGGTGTTTGGGTCCTATCAGTGTTCCTCATTGCTAAGAGGGGAAAGTCAGTGTTACGGCTATCTGGAAATGTGGCCTTGATGTTTTGCATGAATAATGGCTCTAATAACATTCAGTACCAGGTGGAGGGAGAAAGGATATTAGTTTCCTTCCTTCCTTCCTTCTCTCTTCCTTTCTCCCTCTTTCTTTTCTTTTCCTTTTTTTTCTTTTCTTTTCTTTTCTCTTTTCTTTTCTTTCTTGAGACAGACTCTTACTCTGTTCTCCAGGCTGGAGACCAGCAGTGCAATCATAGCTCACTGTAACCTCAAATCCCGGAGGTCAAGCAATCCCCCTGGCTCAGCCACCTGAGTAGCTAGAACTATGGGCAGGCACCACCATGCCCAGCTAGTAGTAATTTAATATGTGATTAAAATATACATTTTTCATTCCCTTTAAAAAAAAAAAAAGCCACCACCCTACTAAAATGATTTTGGAAACAGGACCGTGGTCCTCTCTGTCTCCTGCTAAGCGTTGTTTCTCTTTGGGAAATTATTCTCCACTCTGACCAGTGGCAATGTTATGCCCTAACGTAAAAAATGAGAGTCACTTGACCTTTTTGGGAAAGTCATTATCATTATTATAGTTTAATTTTGAAAAGGATTTCCTCCTGAATATTTACATCATCCAACCCCTGAGGACACTAACTGCCACTGCTAGTGGCCCCTGTATCTGTTTTCTTCTTTTTTGGTAATAGACTTTCTTTTTGTGTTTATGTTGTTTTTTGATTTTTGTTTTGACGTGCTCTGGAGATGACAGGGAACCACTGTTTCTACATCTGTGAGCTTTAAGTACCCACACTTACTTCATCTCTTGTGGTTACTGTGAACATATTAACCACACCCAGATCTAATCCAGGGATTTTCATTGCTGATTCCAAGAGGGAAGGGTAGACCATGGGTAGACACATCTGTCACCACTAGGTAATGTTCACACCACATTCTGAAGAGCTAACTAAAATACATTGCTTTTCATTTTAAAGTGACTGGTTTTGAGGTAAATTTCAACTGTTCCACCCTATTTCTGAATTACCCATTTCAATTATATTTATGAATTATTAAAGCTAATATAATAACAAATATAGATAATTAAAACATGTTAATACAAAAATAAAATATATTAGCAGACTTCTAGGATCTTTGTGAAACTACTGAATCTAAATGAAAATGTTTTCTTTCTTACATGATTCTTTATAATTGCCTTCTGTAAGAGTTAAGATACAAACAAAATTGCTAAAGCAAAGCAATTTGTCAAGAAATTCTGCAGTTTTCCCAAAACTGCACAGACTTAAATAAGGTAGAACCCCTTGAGAACAGTGTGTGTGTGTATTTTTGTAGAGATGGGGTCTTGCTATATTGCCCAGGCTGGTCTTGAACTCCTGGTCTTAACTGATCCTCCTGCCTTACCCAAAGTGCTGGGATTACAGGCTTTAGCCACCACACCTGGCCCATAAGTATATATTTAAATGAACGAAGGAGGCAGCACAATGTAGCAAAAATAATCAGGGAGGAGGGAGAAAGACCTTGGTTTGGGTCTTGATTCTGTTTTCTACTGGCCGTCAAATGAGGTCAATCGCACCTCTCAGCGTGGTTCTAAGAACAACTGATATCTTACCTGCATGTGGTGGGTACTCAGAAATATTAATTTCCTTTCTCCCTCTACCTGGTATGTGATTAGAGGGTACAGAGCCATTATTGATAAAAACATCAAGGCCACATTTCCAGATAGCCCTAACACTGACTTCCCCACTCAGCAATGAGGAACGCTGATAGGACCCAAACACCACTTTACGGAGCAGGATCCAGAGGTGAATGAGGATCTCTGTAGGGACACATGGGGAAATAGGAAGATAGGATCCTTAACCCCACAGCCAGGCCTTAGGGGAATCCAGGGACAGCCAGGTTTCATGGGAATGGAACTGTACTTTGGGAACCTAAAGACCCTCAGTTGCACGTTTTGGGGACTTTCTACTTAACAGTTTCACCATTACATTGTCTTGGCAACTCTCTGCCTCTGTTTCTCTTGTTCTTGCTGCTGCCGACTAACTGGCTTTGATGCTTTGTATTCAAATGCTCCAAGGGAGACATTCTATTGGTTTGTGGTCTAACCTGCCTCTGTTTCACAAAGCTTTTGTAGCAAGCTGTTTTCTCAGGTCACTGACCAGCCTATAGTTTGGCCTTTTCTGGGTCCATGTCTTCTCCATACCAATTAGCTTAGCCAGGGTGACAGGCTACATAGCCAACTATCATATGGATACACTGTGAAATGGAAGACATTCACACCATGGTATGTTGTTTGTCTATTTGTTTCTAAACTGTTAAAAACATTTGTCATGTAGAGTTGGAGGAGAGAAGGTCATTTGTCTATCAAATGCCAAATTTTGGAGGATGTGAAGAGCAAAGAATTTTCTATTTACCCTCAAAATGTATTTGATGTCTCTCACTGATCCCACCTCCCTCTCTACACTTCAGCCACTCAGGACTTCTGTTTTCTTCAAACCTCTCCCTTGCTCTTGCTCTCTCTATTTCTCTTTTAGACCTACACATCTGCGGTGTTTTCTGTCTGGAATACTCCCTCTACATCCTCTCAGCCTAGCTGAAATGTCTGCTCCTCGAGGAAGTTTTCTCAGACTCCCACACTGCATCCAGATTCCTCTGGTATAAGCTCCTTGCTATTACATCTTATACTTCCTCTTTCAAAATATTCTTTTTGTTTAGAATTCTTTGTTTAATATCTGTCTTTCCTGTTGACTGAAGCTCAATAAAAGCAAGAGTTTCTCTCTTGTCCTTGCTGTTTCCTCAATATCTGGTCTAGCTCCTGACACTTAATGAAACTTAATAAACATTGATGGAATGAGTGAGCTTTTGCTATCATGCTATCTGGACAGAAAATTTTTCATTTAAGAAGAATGAGAGGCCAGGCGCAATGGTTCACACCTGTAATCCCAGCACTTTGGGAGGCAGAGGTGAGCGGATCACAAGGTTGAGAGATGGAGACCATTCTGGCCAACGTGGTGAAACCCCGTCTCCACTAAAAATACAAAAATTAGCTGGGCATGGTGTTGTGTGCCTGTAGTCCCAGCTACTCAGGAGGTTGAGGCAGGAGAATCACTTGAACCCGGGAGGTGGAGGTTGCAGTGAGCCAAGATTGAACCACTGCACTCCAGGCTGGGTGACAGAGTGAGACTCCGTCTCAAAAAAAAAAAAAAAAAAAAGCCAGGTGCAGTGGCTCACACCTGTAGTCCCAGCACTTTGGGAGGCCAAGGCAGGCAGATCACAAGGTCAGGAGTTTGAGACCAGCCTGACCAACATGGCGAAAACCTGTCTCTACTAAAAATACAAAAATTAGCTGGGTGTGGTGGCACGCGCCTGTAATCCCAGCTACTCGGGAGGCTGAGGCAGGAGACATTTGAACCCAGAAGGCAGAGGTTGCAGTGAGCTGAGACTGTGCCATTGCTCTTGCTCTATTTCTCTTTTAGACCTACAAATCTGTGGTGTTTTCTGTCTGGAATATGACAAAAATCCACTCTGGGCAACAAACCAACACTCTGTCACACACACAAAAAATGACCCCCAACAATCTCAGTGTTAGGCAGAATCAAAGTAAGATGTTTTGGAATGGCACTAGTGGTAGGAAAAACCCTAAACTTTTTCCTCTGCTGTCACACCATACAACAACAAACACAAAAAACTTCTGTGACGAAATGTGAGGGATTCTCCCCACCACAAGCAAGCCATCGATACTGCAGCGGACACCAGCTGGATGGCCTCCAATTCAATTCTGACGCTGTCTACCTGGAGATAGCATCAGATCCCAAAGACCAAGGGCTCACCTCCCTCTTCAGACCCCAGTCACAAGTCCAGGCATCCAGAACCTCTGACTGACTGGCTTTAAGTTGGAGTTCCATCAACCTGGTCCTTAGTTGCAATTTATTTGCTAGAGCATCTCACAGAACTCAAGGAAACAATTACTTACATTTACTGGTTTATTGCTAAGGATATTTTAATGGCTACAAATAAATAACTAGATGAAGAGATACACAGGGCAAGTTCTGAGTGCAGGCACTTGTGTCCTCATAGTGTTGGGATGGACCACTCTCCTGCTCTTGCATGAGTTCTTGTTAACCATTCAACCTCCTGGAAACGTCCACCTGTTTGGCTTCCCAGAAGGGTTTTTTTGTTCGTTTGTTTGTTTGAGATAGAGTCTGGCTCTGTCACCCAGGCTGGTATGCAGAGGCATGATCTCGGCTCACTGCAATCCGCCTCCCGGGTTCAAGAGAGTCTCGTGCCTCAGCCTTCCAAGTAGCTAGGATTACAGGTGTGTGCCACCATATCTGGCTAATTTTTGTATTTTTAGTAGAGACGGGGTTTCACCATGTTGGCCAGGCTGGTCTTGAACTCCTGACCTCAGGTGATCTCCCTCCTCAGCCTCCCAAAGTGCTGGGACTAGAGGTGTGAGCCACCATGCCCGGCCTTATCCAGAACTTCTTCAACCCTGTCTTCTGGTCCATTTTATGGGGACATCATTGGGTAATGATTGAAGTATGGATAATCTTGTTGAAATGTGATTGGACGGCCAGCTGCGGTGGCTCCCACCTGGAATCCCAGCACTTTGGGAGGCTGAGTCGGACAGATCACCTGAGGTCAGGAGTTGGAAACCAGCCTGCCCAATAGGGCTAAACCCCGTCTCTACTAAAAATACAAAAATTGCCGGGTATGGTGGCACACACCTGTAATCCCAGCACTTTGGGAGGCCGAGGTGGGCGGATCACGAGGTCAAGAGATCGAGACCATCCTGGCAAACATGGTGAAACCCCATCTCTTAAAGAAAAAATACAAAAATTAGCCAGGTGCAATGGTGGGCACCTGTAATTTCAGCTACTCAGGAAGCTTAGTCAGGAGAATCACTTGAACCTAGGAGGCAGGTGTTGCAGTGAGCCGAGATCACACCACTGCACTCCAGCCTGGGCAACAGAGCAAAACTCCGCCAAAAAAGAAAGAAAGAAAGAAAGAAAGAAATGTGATTGGACAAAAAGGGTATGATCTAAACCCAGCAAGGCCTGTCTGTTCAGATTCTTCCTGGCCTCTCTGTACAACACTCCTACCTCTAGGGCATGGGGCAGGGCCCTCTCCAGAATGAGGGTCTCATGACCCACAACCAGATTAGGGTCTGGCTGTGGGGAGGTCAAAGGAGGGCAGGGAAAGATCAGAGAGAGAGAGATTCTTTTTACTGTAATAAGGGCTGCGGGAGTTATGAGCCAGGAACTGTGGGTGAAAACCGGTATATGTGGCTGGGCACAGTGACTGACACCTGTCATCCCAGCACATTGGGAGACCAACATGGGAGGATTACTTGAGCCCAGGAGTTTGAGACCAGCCTGGGCAACATAGTGAGACCCCATCTCCACAAAAAAATTAAAAAATCAGTCAGGCATGGTGACATGTGCCTGTAGTTCCAGTTATTTGAGAGGCAGAAGTGGGAGAATAGCTTAAGCCCACGAGTCTGAGGATACAGTGAGCTCTGATTTGTGCCACTGCCCTCCAGCCTGGACAATATAGCGAGACTCTGTTTCAAAAAACAAAATGAAACCAACAAAGAAAAAAAATCTATATTTATAAATGTAAAAGAAATATATATATGTGTATATATATACACGTATATATATATATAATATCACAACTAGCATATTGAAAAATTAACTGGCGGAAAGCTTTCCAAGTATGTTCTTGGGAAATGACTCAGGATAGTAAATGACTGACAGGCAAGTAGGAAGGGGGCCAGGCCCTGTGGTAGACCAAGTAACAAACAGGTCCCAGAGCAGGGAGGACGGGGTGATGTTCCTCTCCTTGCACACACTGCACCTCACCCCCGGCAGCCTTAAAAGAGCCTCTCCAGGACCACACTGGAACAGCAAACATGGGATTTTATTTGCTGACTTGGCTTAGCAACAAGGCCTCACTCTGACCTTTTCTCTGCACAGCATTAAAGAGAACAGGTACATTGAAAATGGGATTGCATAGATTTCCCATGAGCACTGCCACATTTTGAAGGAAAACTGCTGAGCACTGCTGCCTGGAATGAGCGATGCCATCTGCCGTAGCCCTACCTGATCACTTCCACCCCTGTATAGGTGCCTTCCCCACGGGAGGTGAGGACCAGCCCAGCCCAGTCCCTGTGAGTCGCTGCCAGGCAAGGGCTATGCTGGTCCTTGGGCTCATGCTGTCAGGGACTTTGTTGAAGGGGCCAGAGACCCCTGTCTATCTTGGTTAATGGCAAGTTGTTTTTTGTTGTTGTTGTTGTTTTGAGACAGAATGTTGCTTTGTTGCCACGCTGGAGTGCAGTGGACCAATCTCAGCTCACTGCAACCTCTGCCTCCCCGATTCAAGCGATTCTCCTGCCTCAGCCTCCTGAGTAGCCAGGACCAAAGGTGCATGCCACCACGCCCAGCTAATTTTTGTATTTTTGGTAGATACGGGGTTTCACAATGTTGGCCAGGATGGTCTCGATCTCTTGACTTCATGATCCACCCACCTCGGCCTCCCAAAGTGATGCGATTACAGTCATGAGCCACCGTGCCCAGCCTGACATACTGTTTTTAGGATATGCAGAGAAGTAAGAGCAAGCAAACCAGCCATGGGGCTGGGCTTTGTTGACATGCAGGACATCGTTTGAGATGTAAGAGCAGCTCTAGTAACCCCAAAGCAGCCCTCACATTGCAACCACTGTTTCTGAGTCATTCTCTGGGATTATCAGGCTGGAGTTCTCTGTCATTAGGATGACTCATCTTGTTCTTTATCTCTGTTTACGTTGCTTCTGTCCCTGCTAACTAAAGTCTCTGCGATCTGCCTTTGTATTGCAGCTTCTGCAGCTTCTGCAGCAAGGCATGGTGGCTCACGCCTGTAATCCTAGCACTTTGGGAGGCTGAGGCAAGTGGATCACTGAAATCAGGAGTTCGAGACCAGCCTGGCCAACATGGCAAAGACCTGTATCTACTAAAAATACAAAAATTAGCCAGGCATGGTGTTGAGCTACTCCGGAGGCTGAGGCAGGAGAATCACTTGAATTAGGGAGGCAAAGGTTGCAGCAAGCCGAGATTGGCCACTGCACTCCAGCCTGGGCAACAGAGGGAGACTGTCTCAAAAAAATAAAAATAAAATAAACAAAATGAAAAGTAAAACATGGGCTTGATGCTGATTGATTCATGTGGTGGAGAAAAAGTCAGCCAGGGGTATAGAAAGTTCCAGGACCAGGGCTGTGTATGTCAATTTTCAACAACACGTTGGGAAGGCCCATATGAGAGAGTTTAGGACTGTCTAGGACCTCACAGATGAGAGAGGCAGGCATGTCCATAGGCACACAGTGCAGTGTGTAACATTTGATTGAGTCAGAGAGCCATAGGATCCACGGGGCATTTGTGGAAGGAAACAGAATATAGGCACCACATTCTGTCCACACCAGTCCCTGCTATTCCAAAGCCCTACCACAGGAGCAGGGAGACTCCCATTAGGAATTATCAAATTCAGTGGAAATCAACCTTACTTTTCTTTTTTTGAGACAGGGTCTCATTCTGTCGCCCAGGCTGGAGTTCAATGGCACGATCATGGCTCACTGCACCTCAACCTCCTGGACTCAAGTAATCTTCTCACCCTCTCAGTCTCCCAAGTAGCTGGGACTACAGGTGAGCCCCACCATGCCCAGATAATTTTTTGTAACTTTTGTAGAGATGAGGTTTCTCTATGTTACCCAAGCTGGTCTTGAACACCTGAGCTCAAGCAATTCTCCCGCCTCAGCCTTGCAACGTGCTAGGATTACAGGCACGAGCTATGGTGCCAAGCCTGGGACTCAACCTCTAAGGCTCATCAGAATCACTGAGAGGCCTTGTGAAACACACAGTGCAGAACCCACCCCCAGCAATTCTGGTTTTGTAGGTCTGCAGTGGAGGCCCCATCATTTGCATTATTTACACTTTCCCAGGTAATGCAGCCGCTGTTGTTCCCAGTACCACACTTTGAGAACCACTGCTCTGATTTACATCATGCCCTGCCAGCACTTCTGATTTTTCCCTTGTTCTTCGTTCTGTCTAAAATCATCTACTCCCGGCTGGGTGCTGTGGCTCACGCTTTTAAACCCAGCACTATGGAAGGCTAAGGTGCAAGGATCACTTAAGCCCAGGAGATTGAGACCAGCCTAGGCCACAGTGAGACCTTGTCTCTACTAAAAATTAAAAAATTAGCCAGGCATGATGCTGCACACCTGTAGTCCCAGCTACTGGGGAGGCTGAGGTGGGAGGATCACACCACGGCATTCCAGCCTTTGCAACAGAGTAAGACCCTGTCTCAAAAAAAAGCCTACTTTCTCTTCTTTCTATTTTTCTTCCAAGGCCCAACTCAGGATTCCACTTCCTTCGGGAAAACTTTCTTGACTTTCCCAGGCAAAATGCTTCATACTCCCGCCTTTTCTGAGTATTTTCCCTTTTTATTTTCATCCCATCTCATTACTGCACTCACATCTAGCTGCCTTTCTGGATTGTAAGTATTTGAGGGCAATTTCTCCGGTTCCTAGTATCTGGTATGCATTCAAGAAAACTTTCGGAAATCCTCGCGTTTTCTCCTGGTGTTTGTGAAAGGAAGGCCCCACTTCCAGCGTGTTTCTTCCTGAGCTTTCCTCATCATCTCAATCCCCAACTCAGCCTCAGCTCTCTGGCTCCCCTATACTTCCTGGTCCCAACAGGTCCAGGCCCACTGTTACACCACATCTGGCCATCAGCAAAGTTGAAATTTTCTCCGACAAAGCAATGTGCACGTTGAAAGTTTCGTTTTGTTTTGTGTTTTAGAGCCAGGGTCTCACTCTGTCACCCAGGCTGAAGTGCAGTGGCACAATTATAGCTCACTGCAGCCTTGACCTCCTGGGCTCAAGCAATCCTCCGGTCTCAGCCTCTGAGTAGCTGGAACCATAGGTGTATGCCACCATGTCCGGTTCGTTTTTAAAGTTTTTGTAGAGACTGTGGTCTCACTATGTTGCCCTGGCTGGTCTTGCACTCCTGGCCTCAAGCAGTCCTCCCACCTCCATCTCCCAAAGTGCTAGGATTACAGGTATGAGCTACAGCGTTCCACCCAGTTTGAAGTTTTAAGAGAGATGTTTTCCTAAGAGACTCCAATAAGGAAAATCAAGCACCAGAAATGCAAAAAACATGCATAGCTCAGCAGGAAGGTTAGAGAGAGACCCAGTGTTTCACCTCTGCCTCCACCACCAGCTAAGTGGCCTTCAGCAAGTCATGGGCCCCTTCACATGTTCAAGGAACTGGACTCGAAGATTCTAAGATCCTTTCCGGCTCTCAAATTTCATAATTACGGAATCTGAATTTATCTAAATACTAAGCAAAGATATCCAAGCTTCTAGCATGTCAGTCCCAAGTCTGGTGGGAAATTTACTCTTCTTCCAAGCTGTTTGCTAGTTTTTCTCTGCATGTGAAGTCATAGGCAGCTACCTAAAGAGTCAGGGTGAGTCTTCTCGAAGCACCTGCAAAAGGAAACTGTAGACTTAAATTGTAGCCCAGAGAAAGGTGCATAGACAACATCTGAATCTTAGCATTGGTACTACATGACTTTCAGTGAATTATTTAACTTCTCTGGACCTCAGTTTTCTTATCTTTAAAGTGGAAACAAAAACAGAATCTACCTTACAGGATTCCTATGAGATTAACAGCAACAGCGGCTAGCACAGCGCTGGCGTTCAGCAAGCATGAGTCAGCTCTCGGGGGCTCCCTCTGCACACTTTGATTCCACCTCTGCTGCCGGCCTGGCCCCTTAATGAGGAAAACGTTTTCTATTCTGAACCTCAAATCCTTCTCATGAGCTTCTGGCCACTCACAGCCTTGCTGGGTCATTCATTCACTCACCTTATAGTTACTAAGGTTTTATCAAATGCCAGATGTGGTGAAAAGAATACGTACAGATAATTAAGACAAACTTAAGACAGTCCCCAACCTCAAAGAGCTAGAGCTTTGCTTTAGATAAGATTAGACAAGTCAACTATAAAATGGTGAGATAAATGCTACCAGGGTCTACATGTATAGGACAGGTTGAAAGAGACGTCCTAGGCCAGGTGACATCCAAATTGATGGCAGAAGAGTGAGAAGGACTAGCCCAGCTGGGTGGTGGCAGGGAAGAGGGTTCTTGGGAACGGGAGGAAATGAGGCTGGAGACCTGAGCAGGATTATGTTGCCAAAGGTCTTTGGGAGCAAGGCAGAGGCACTGCAGGGTGTGAAGCAGGAGAGTTTGTTTGTATTTTGTTTTGTATTTTTTTGTTTTGTTTTGTTTTGAGAAGAAGTCCTGCTCTGTTGCCAGACTGGAGTGCAGTAGCGCGATCCCACCTCACTAAGAGAAATCCGAGGGGCGGCTTTCTCTTTGTGAAGTTGTCTGGGTGCTGTGCAGAGAATCCATGAATGGGACATAGGGGAGGCTGGCAAACCTGCAAGAGAGCGTGGTCCAGATGGCACTGGGCTGACCCTGGAGAGAAGGATGGTGGCTGAAGGTGAAGACAGTTGAGAAAAGGGGGAGAATTGGAGAGATGTCTACAGGGTGGCATCTATAGGACTAGAGATGAATCAAATGAGAAAGTGTCGGGAGGGAGGAATCCAGAATGATGCCTACATTTCCAGCTTAGGCATCCCAGTGGATGCCGGTGTCATTAACTGGGATTTGGAGTCGAGGAACAGATGAAATTAGTTTTAGGAGATATAAGGTATGTGAGGTTGAGGGGTAGGGGCTGTTGAAAGGTAGGAGGACTGTTCATCGATTACTGGGAAAGAAGCAATCAAGGTAGATGCTAAGGACAGAGAAAAAAGGGGTCCAGGAATCTGTGACGTGAAGCCTCTGCTAAAGACCAGAGGGCAGCCGGGCTCAGTGGCTCATGCCTGTAATCCTAGCACTTTGGGAGGCTGAGATCAGCCTGGCCAACATGGCGAAAACCCATCTCTACTAAAAATACAAAATTAGCCAGGCGTGTTGGCAGGCACCTGTAATCCCACCTATCTGGGAGGCTGAGGCAGGAGAATCACTTGAACCCAGGAGGGGGAGGTTGCAGTGAGCCGAGACCACGCCATTGCACTCCAGCCTGGGTAATGAGAGCAAAACTCCATCTCAAAAAAAAAAAAAAAAACAAAGAGCAGAGGGATGTGGCAGGAACACATGGAAGGATGAGCTGTAGACAGGAGGGAGGCCCCTCCTCAGCTCTTGGGATGGAAGGAAGGAGGCAGCCGCAGGTCTGTGAGCACCTGGGTCTTTCTTGCTCTCAACCCTGGGAGTCCTGCCTTTCCCTGCATCCTCTGATCTCTGACCCATTCCGTTTGTCTGAACATCCGTCAGCCAGTTGGTGGATTTTCTTTCATTTCGTGGGACCAGTGGTACTCAATGGCCACCTTGAACAAATAATACTTGGCCTTGGACAAGTAACTATGTGTCAGCTTCCTCATCTGCAAAATGGAGACAGAAAACCTCAAAGTTTCTCATGAGGGTAAGATGAAATTATGTATGGACGTGCTTAGAATATTGCAGAGCATGTAGGAAACTCTTTGAAGTGCTAGCTAGTATTCTCATTCGACTCTGGATGTATGAGGACAAATGCTGTGTTTACCTGGAGTGCTCCAGACCGTCCCCTTAGTCAGAAGCAGGCTTCCTGTTTCCGAGCATTTCAAAGCCATGGAGCTCCTTTTCTTAGCTGTCCATTAAATTCTTATTTCCAATTTGCTCCTCATTTTAAAATCAAAGATAATAAATAAGCTGTGTGATCTCATGCAGGAATTCCCCAAGCTGCTAGGACAGAAAAAAAACAAAACAAAACAAAAAAACAAATCCTGGCCCCGCCAATAACCAGAATCACTGGGATTTGGGACCATGCAGTCTGTATTTCCAACGCTGGTCGGATGAAATGGGCTCAGAATTTGTAGTGATGAAACTAGACTTTAGAACTGGCTCTACATTTAACAGGACAGTTTTGGGCACCTCTCTGAGCTTTTATTTCTCCTTCTGTAAAATAAGGAGAGTAAAATCTGCTCATAGAATTATTATAAAGAGCTGATAAAATATCACTGGGCAAAGCCCTCTGTGAGTCATCCAATGCTATATATGGTTACAAGATATTTTTTATGGGTCTCTGAAACGTGAGCTGCTAGCCCAGGTTTTATTTGATCATTGAGTCCTCAGATGGTTTTCCAGAATTTCCCACCATAACAGTTATACATCACCAAGAAGAATCTCATAACATATATTACTTTATTACATGTCATTCCCATCAAAGGAAGTGGTATGTATCTTAGTGAAACCCATGTGCTCACCACCCCTTTTGTCAGAGTAATGTTTGTTTTTAATCTGCCTTCAACTGGCCTTTGTTTCGTTTCAAAGGAAAATCCTCTCAATCTGGTATCTGCAGAACTTGAGTCCTGTCCATTGAGGATTTCATCAACTGGGATTTCTTCACCCCTGACCTCAGCCACCCGCACCGAGGCATCTTCATAAAGCAGCCTCCTCCCACCATAGAAGCCTGCCCAGCCTCCTCCCTGGGGTGGCCTTTATGAAGTGGAGAGGAGAGGCTGCTTCTCCAGGTCCCTTCAGGATGCTGGCATTTCAAGCCAGGAGCACAGTGCCTGTTTTGGCTTTCACACACACTACCTGGCTGCGGCTCTGGGAGTCAGAGGGAAATTTATAGTCAAGGAAAATGGAGCTCTCATGTGTTTCACAGTTCACTTAAGATCACCCCAAAAGGAGGTGTCGGGGGGCAGCTCCAGCTCAGTCCCATTCTCCTTTCCCCCCTATAACATAACCCAATGGAAGCCTCTTTCAACTTGAATCTTGTCATTTACCACCATGTTCTTATTTTGTTCTTGAATCTCTTTTCCTCTATAACCCTGGGTTTGAAGAACTAAAGCCTGTGGTTCCTTACAGATAAGCAAGATTCCATTCTGTCTGCAGTGAACTCTGATCTCTTTGAGTGTCTCACATATTTATCTCATTTTTGCTCCCTGAAGCCTCTTTCAAACATCATGAGTACTAATAAAATGATTAATAACTGTTTAAATCAATTCAACTTTTAGGTTTATACACTGCAGGCATGGAGCTCCCTTTGTGTTTTTGATTTTGAAAGGACAGTGCCAGTCTTAGCTCCAAGGCTCCCCCCTCAGCAGAAGGTCCAACATTTCTTTCTTGAACCTGTGTCATTTGCTCCCCTCACACACTGCCCAGCAATTGGGCCCAGACCTGCAGAGGCGTGGGTAGCAAAAGACAAAGGGAATCCCAAGGCCAGCGTTCCTCATTGAATATTTAGACTTTAAGTTTAAGAACTTTTCAAGTGTTTATTTGAGAAGAGACTGTTTTCAGACTCCAGGAAGCCACTATAAGCCTGGCTCATTGGTGAGCTATGAAATCCAAAGGGTCAGGATGGGCATGGTGGCTCACACCTGTAATCCCGGCACTTTGGGAGGCCTAGGCAGGTGGATTACCTGAGGTCAGGAGTTGTAAACCAGCCTGGCCAACATGGAGAAACCCATCTCTACTAAAAATACAAAAAATTAGCCAGGCGTGGTGACACCCACCTATAGTCCCAGCTACTCCGGAGGCTGAGGCAGGAGAATTGCTTGAACCTGGGAAGCAGAGGTTGCAGTGAGCCGAGATTATGCCACTGTACTCCAGCCTGGGGAACACAGAGAGACCCTCGAAAGAGAAAGAAAGAAAGAAAGAGAGAGAGAGAGAGAGAGAGAGAAAGAGAGAAAGAAAGAGAAGGAAGGACGGAAGGAAGGAAGGAAGGAAGGAAGGAAGGAAGGAAGGAAGGAAGAAGGAAGGGAGAGAAATACATTTGGCAAACCCTGAGTGTGCTGTGGGCCAGGCACTGGCTAGGTGCTAGTTTATGCCAGGGTTTGAATTCCAGCTTTTTGACTCTAAACCCTGGGCAACTGTCTAATCTCTTGGAGTCTCAGGCTTTTCATCTGTAAAATGGAGCTAATCAAGTCCACCATGATTTTTAACTTTATGTGTCTATTTGGCCAGGCCACAGTACCCAGATATTTGGTCAAACATTATTCTGGATGTTTCTGTGTTTTTAGATGAGATTAACATTTAAATTGGTGAACTTCGAGTGAAGAAGACTGTTGTCCATAATATGGACGAGATTCATCCAATCAGTTAAAAGCTGAAACAGAACAAAAGATATTCTCTCCGCTTACCCCCAGCAAGAAGGCATTCTGCCAGTAGATGGACCTTCAGACTGGATGCCAGCGTCAGTTCTTCCCTTGGTCTCTAGCCTGCTGTCCTGCTCCGCAGATTTTAGACTTGCCAGCCTCCACAATTGTGAACCAATTCCTTAAAATAAATCTCTCTCTCTTTCTCTCTCTCCACAGACAGACACACACATACATATACACACACATGCACCCTCTGTTAGTTTTCTTTGGAGAACTCAAAACTACTATATCTACCTTACAGTGATAAGAGTCATTATTACTAATAATTGCTACTGTTTATTGAGTGCTTACAATGTCTGCCCATCTTGCTAAGGGTTTACTACCTATTATTTCATTGGATCTTTACCACACCCTTATGAACTGGGTATTATCATTGTCCACTGTGTATAGTGAGGAAATAGATGCTTTGAGAGATTTAAATCACTCACAGCTAGCAAAGGGTAGAACTAGGATTTGAATTTTAATCACCATCCTCACTGCCTCAACTGACTGCCTAATTAACAGATGTTCCTCTTATCTAATGTTCTATTCCATTCTCTCACTGAATTGAAGCATATTCATTCATTTTATTCACGTATCTGACTTGAAAACATATACATCTATGTTTGAACATATATAATTATAATTATATATATATATAACATGTCTGTTTTATATGTGGATATGTATGTATATAATCATATAAAATCATCTGATTTTATGTGATTCAGATGCCATCAGGAGACCAGGGACAGGAGGTTCTGACTGCATTCCTCAGACAACCCCAGACTGGCTCTCCTGGAGGCTGAGTGTCTGCCTACCCACCAGAGCCCACTCAGCTTCCTGCCTCCGTCTGCAATGTCACAAGGCAGCCCTGCCACTCAGGCCAGGGAGCTCCCTGGAAGCCAGCCCCTCTTGGTCCACTCCAGTGAGCCATCTCATCTGTGTTGCTGCAGAATTTCTAGGTGCCCTGACTTTGTTGGGAGCAAACTGGCTCTATGGTAGAGTTTGTGGAGGAGGAGGCATGTTCATGACCTTTGACCTGAACTTTGTACAGGTACCATTTTGAGCCTGTTCATTTCAGTCTCTTTTTACTGATAAGCTCATACACAAAAACAAGATGCTGGAGTGGCTGGCTTCCAGCATAGCAGAAGGTGGGGAGAACTGCAGTTTGCAGGGTACTATGGCTTGTCATGCTGCTGCCAAAGAAATGCTGCTGAAATTCACCACCAGGTTTAACCTTGCCTGCTCCGATGTAGTGGTGTGATGAGGAGGCACTTGGCCTCTTCTGGAGAGGGAAGAGCCTTCGGTAAGAGGCTCCTAAGTGCTTCAGTAATGATTCTTCTGGCTCCCCTTCTTTATGAACGTTTTCCTAGAAAATTTCCTTTATCAGTGAACAAAATTTTTTTTAAGTTGGAAAGAGAAGGACCAAATAATTATTATTTTTTAATTAAAAAGCCTCTTAGGGCAGGTAAATGTGCACTTTTCTTTTATGCCAATTAGAATGAGTCGAATTAGAGAGCAGTTTCCATTTGTTATGCCCCTCTTAGCACTTTGCTAAAAGCTTTGCCTGCATTATCTCCTTTGATGTTCCCACAACCCTGTCAAGTGGGTATTGCTTTTGACAGATGATGGCACAATGGCTCAAAGGATGCAGGAGACTGCCCAGGGTCACATAGCTATAAGTAGCAAAGTTGCTACTCCAGACCTCCCCTGGCAGAGAAGCATCTCCTAGAATGATGTCTTGGTGAATGGCATGGGGGGCTTTTGATGTTGATAATCATTGGTTCTGCCGGGAAGTGTGCCTAGAAGGAATGCCTAAAAATGGTGGAATCTATCTGCTTTCTTTACCAGAATTCACTCATTCACTCACTCATTCAACAAGTGTAAATTGAGTGCTTCTTCTATGTGTCAGGCCTGTTTTAGATGCTGGAAGTAAGATATAGTCCTGTCTGTCTGGCCAGACACTGGGTTGCCATTATGCAGACATGAAACATTTTAAACATCAAATTCAGCAAAACCTTCCCTGATGGATCTAACTTTCTCTTTGTTGTAAAAACTCACAGCACTGCTTTTATCCAAGAAAAGTCCTTACTCCTGTAACTTTCTGACCTTGTTTGGCAGACATTTGTACTGTTATGAATCCTTTCCAAAACCCATGACTCCTTAAACCAGTTAGACTATGAACTCCTTTAGAACAGAGGTTGTACACATATCAGTCACCCAACAAATACACTTTGACTTCACGGAAAATCATTTTTGATACTGAATAATTTCCATGTAGAATCAAACTGTTTACAGTTGGCCAGGCACAGTGGCTCACACCTGTAATCCTAGCACTTTGGGAGGCCAAGGTGGGTGGATTGCTTGACCTCAGGAGTCTGAGACCAGCCTGGGAAACCCAGTCTCTGCAAGAAATGCAAAAATTAGCAGAGCATGGTGGCTCATGCCTGTAATTCCAGCAACTTAAGGGGTTAAGGTGGGAGGATCCCTTGAGCCGGGGAGGTGGGGGTTGCAGGTTGCAGTGAGCTGAGATCACAACTCCACACCCCAGACTGTCTCAAAAAAAAAAAAAAGTTTGCACTTAAGCAAATCAACCATTTGAATCTAAGCATTAAATGTATGCTCTTAATTTTCCTATCATCTTTCCCCCAGGATCCAAATCTGGACTGTGAATCCATGTATGTAAGGTGATAATATTTGGTGTGACTTAAAATTCAGCTCCTTGAGTCTCAGCTTCCTGCAAACCAAGGTAAATAAGAAATGTTTGCCAGGGACACACAAGCTTTATGGACTTATGTCCAAATTCTGTTCTCATTCTCTCTTTTCCTTCTCTTGTAGCCTCTTGGATCATAGTCAGATTTTTCTAAATTCAGATAGTATCTTCTGGGCTGTGAAGAAAAACTAGGAGACTCTGAGGAAGGTTGTTGACCTCTGCCTATGGTTCCTTAAAGTCTTCAGGGTTCTCGTTTAAATACAATTCTTGTTAAGCACTTTCAAAAGCCAGGCGGTTCTAGAAGTTTGGAGAAGGAAAAGGAAAAGCTATAGGAACAAAATCAGCTGCCTGGCTGATGATCACAGTGCAGAATGAATATAGAGCCAGTTCTGGGGAGGTGGGATGGCACAGGCAGAATTATAAGTAAACAGTTTTCTCTCTTTCTGGGCTGCAGGATCTCATGCCAACATCCTGGACTTGGCTGCCCTCCAGTCTTGTCTGACCTTGAAGCTGTACCTGCAAGGCAAGGGAGGAGCCACATCTTTCCCTAAGCAATGCCTGGCACTTTGCCTGAAGGCCTGGCACCCTGTTGGCATCAGGTGGCCGTGATGCACTTCTTTCTTTGCTCCAGTCCCAGTCATGGCTGACCTAGCCCCAGAAAGAGGCCCGTGGGAGCCCCAGGCCCTGAGGGAAGTTCCTTGAGGGAAACCTCTGGAGATTGGATATGGGGGTAGGAGGTGGATATGGGGGTAGGGAGAGCTTTCTCTTTTTCTGGAATAGCTCTGGTGAGGGGTATATAACTGTTCCACCACCCTACCACCTAATTACAGGCTCAAATCTCTGGCTCACCCCACTCTCAAGAGGGCTAGCACATCTCCCAGGCTGGCACAACAGGCAGATTCACCTATACCAAAATCTCTCTCCACCTGGCCTGTCTCCTGTTCTAAAATGTGCACTACCCTATTGCTGAGCAATGCTGAGTGTGTGATAAAATTATATTGTTTGCTACGAAGAACCATGGCAAGGAAAACCTAACCGCCACCCCCACAAGTGGAAAACTGCTTGAAGTATTCTAAAGTAGCAAAACAGTATATGTCTACCATACACCGGTTAAAACAATTCTTTAAGCATAGGCTATGTGGCCCTGCCCCCGTGGCTCCCGCGTGGAGAATACTTTCTGATTTGTCCTTGATCAATGGTAAGTGGGCACCAGCTGCCTACCTAGTTTATGTTGGTTCTGTGAGAAAACACAGAACACCTGTTTGTTAATAATAATCACCTGTTCAGCGAGAATAACTACATGGGTTAGAATCTGCTTGAGGCCCTCAGCCCGGAATGCTGTTAGCACCCTGAGGCTCTCAGCTTGGAAGGCTGTTGGTTCTGGGACAGTCCCACTTTGCTGTTGTATCTAGGTGTCTGCTTCTTAATGCCTTCAGTGCTGCCTGGGTGGGGGTCCCTACAGTCAAGTTGGTCTCAGTGCCATATGCTTTTCAGTAGATCCAGAAAACCCCTGTGAAAATGAACAAGTAGCAACTAAGGGTGTAAGATTCCAGCACTGGCTTCAGGGACCTATAAGACTGTCCAGTTTGCTGCATGCCACCTAGAAGAAAGCCGGAGTGCCAGACTCTGCAGAGATAAGCCTGATAGCAGAGGTGAATTAGGAAACCCCGCAGCACTAGTGCTCCACAGGCTTTGGGTGGGAAAAGCAAGGCAGGACCAGGCAGGGCACACAACCCAAGGCAGCAGGTCCTGGGGCTTTGACTGAACTGGGGTTTGTGTCCCATTTAAAGAGGCAGTCACTGACCACTCTTAGCCCATTCCTGTTACATAGAATTATGGGCCCCACCTGCCAGATTTTTGTTTTGTTTTGTTTTTTAAGAGAAGGTGGAAACCAATTTCTTTCTTTCTTTTTTTTTTTTTTTTAGATGTTGGCAACTAATTTAATTATTTTGAAACACTGTGTGGGCCTGAACAGTACAAGCTAAATGAAGTATGTGTGGGCCCCGTTTGGCTTCTAGGGAATAGTGAAGGAGGATTCTGCCCAAGCCCATAGCAGCTTCCAGGAGAAGCTGAAACACCACTCCAGCTCTAATGCATGACAAAACTATTTAACTAGCAGGAGGTTCTTCTTAATAATCACTCACACTCATTCAAGGCAAGAGCCAAGTACAATATTGTCAACCTCTTTACACCTCAGGCCCTGAAAACACTTTCTTTTTTTTTTTTTTGAGACGAAGTCTAGCCCTATCTCACCCAGGCTAGAGTGCAGTGGCACAATCTCAGCTCACTGCAGCCTCCACCTCCCGGATTCAAGAGATTCTCCTGTCTCAGCCTCCCGAGCAGCTGGCACTACAGGCATGTGCCACCACAGCTAGATAATTTTGTATTTTTAGTAGAGACAGGCTTTCACAACATTAGCCAGGGTGGCCTCGAACTCCTGACCTTAGGTGATCCACTCACTTTGGCCTCCCAAAGTGCTGGGACTACAGGTGGTAGCCACCACGCCTGGTCTGATTCATTCTTTTCTCCTTTTCCTCTTCCAGTTCAAAAAAAAGAAATACAAAGCTTCCCCAGGAAAGTTTCTTTGGAGAAGCAGCACTTAACTTTCTAGGAGAGACCTTTGCCTCCTAGTCATTTGTCAGGAATGTTCCAGGTGGATCCCCAAACCAATAATGTTTTAAATTTAGATAAGTGCCTTAAATGACCTTGTACAAGTTACTTAGCCTGATTCCCTTCTTTTGCTCACTAAGAAAAACTGTCATGGGGGAAAAACACAAAACCAAAAGTGTCTGTTCATCCATCTTCTCTGTTTTTTGTTTGTTTGTTTTTTGAGATTGAGTCTTGCTCTGTCGCCCAGGCTGGAGTGCAGTGGTGCAATCTTGGCTCATTGCAATCTCCACTTGCCAGGGTTCAAGCAATTCTCCCTGCCTCAGCCTCCTGGGTAGCTAGGATTACAGACGCCCGCCATCATTCCTGGCTAATTTTTGTATTTTTAGTAGAGACAGGTTTTGACCTGTTGGCCAAGCTGGTCTCAAACTCCTGACCTCAAGTGATCCACCAGCTTCAGCCTCACAAAGTGCCATAATTACAGGGGTGAGTCACTGTGCCCAGCGGCTGTCATCTTCCCATCTTATCCCTTAGTTTCTTCCTTATAAAATTAGTGGGGTAGACCTAAGCCTCTGGGCCGAGGATCTCTAACAGCCTTCTACCTAGAGCACTGCCCTCTGCAGAACTTGGGAATGCCCTCTTGCAAAAGTGTGAAGTGGGTGATATTAAAATTCTTTGAACTCCATCCCATCTCTCGTGACCTGATGCCCTCCAGCTGAATTCCAGATGCCCCCAAGACACTTAATTGAGTAAAAAGATTGGTTATTTTACTAAGTGATAGCAAGGTATGTGTATAATATACATGAAAAGATGCAGAATACTATATACAAATAAATGTCACCCACCAAAAACTACATAATGAATTTGTGCACTTTTTTCCCTTAAAGGTTCAGAATGTACTAGCCCACTGATTGAGGGAATCACATCCAGGACTCTCATGCTGAATGCCAGTAAGTGTTTAGTGTTTGGAGCTATCTGCTCACCCTGACTTGGAAGTAAGTTTATTTATTCAGCATAAAAGGAAATATTTGAACTCACTCACAGAGTGATTCTCTACAAGATTTAAAAGCAGTAAGACTGGACAGGCAACTTTTAGAACAATAAGACATATTTCTCCGTTGTAAATACCACCTTGATATCTTAACTAGAGAATTATAGGTATACCAGAGCTCAACAGTAAAAAGAACTTGAAATTTTTTTATTAAGATAGTATATTTATATGATTTTTAAAAAAGCCCTTTTTCTTCTCAAATTCTCTTCTATTACCTTCTTCATTCTGCTATTTCATTTTGAATCACTTTTTTTTTGTGTGTGAAACTAAACATGTAAACGGTGTTTTTATGAATAGTCACCACAAAATTGCCTAGGTGAATAGAGTAACTTTCTCCATCCCATTCCTATTATTTGGCCAAGGTTAGGTAGACCTGCCTGGCCTTCTGGATTCACGGATTTGCATAAAAATTAGAGCAAAAGTCAAATGGAACCATAAGCTTCTATAGAGCACATCTCATAGTTAATCTTTCTTTCTTTTTTTTTTTTTTTGGTGAGAGAGTCTCCCTCTGTCACCAAGGTGGAGTGCAATAGCTTGGCCTCGGCTCACTGCAACCTCCACCTCCTGGGTTGAAGCAATTCTCCTGCCTCAGCCTCCCGAGTAGCTGGGACTACAGGCACGCACCACCACGCCCAGCTATTTTTTGTATTTTTAGTAGAGACAGGGTTTCACCATGTTGACTAGAGTGGTCTCAATCTCTTGACCTCGTTATCTGCCTGCCTTGGCCTCCCAAAGTGTTGAGATTAACCGCCCAGCAGTTAATCTTTCTTTCTAATCCTACTCAACACTTAGCATAGTCTCCCATATAAAGGAGGTATCAGATAAATTGTCCGATATGTAGAAGAACTGAACAACAGAAGTCCAGCAAGTGCTTCAATACAGGATGCATGAGAATTAGAGTGAAACATTCGGAGGGCTAAAAGGCTGCCTGCACACTGAACCCCCAACGACTCCACCATTGGGTCTGGGCAGAGGGTATAGCAAGTCCTTCCATGCTTCACTCAAGTTTCATGTGTTGTATTGGAGCTGCTTTTCACACAGACTCTTTTCAGACCACATTCACCACTGTTGCCAACTCATCTTTTCTCTCTAAGTAAGCATTTAGCTCTCCATGCTCCATGCTAAGAAGCTGAATGATCCTCTCCACCCCCCTCGTGGCTGCTTCTCTTCTCCCAACAGGTAATCATTTTGATCACTCCCCTCTCAGAGCCTTGCCTTAATAATTCAGAAACTGGCTGGGCGGGATGTCTCACTCCTGTAATCCCAGCACTTTGAGAGGCCGAGGCA